>OMKK01083422.1:0-13689 GCA_900302305.1 Polymixia japonica | reverse complement strand
CATGTGTGTAGGTGCCCAACAGATGGCTTTTTGTGAACGTGCTGTATCGGTGTTGATTACAAACCTGCCGTGTATGAAAATGATCCTTATCCCAGTTTCATATCCCAGTTTTCAAAACCTGCTCAACTAACCCTGTTGCAAAATTATCTGATAGTAACTACAGTAGTTAAATAGTAATAAAATGGCATGAGATAATAGCAATAAAGTAATAATTACTTCACTTGTTTGCACATACTATAAATTTCCACCACTTAAATAAATGAACTACTCAGATACATACATGCACGCAGGACAGAAACTGGCTATAACATCTTCACATTCCCACAGATTCCTGGTATCTAATTACTCAGCTGATTCCCCTCCAGAGGAGAGTCAGGCTCATAGTTAGGCAAGGAGAGCCTCATTATTTCCAAAGCATTGCTCTGTCCTGCCTCTAATGTAGTGTCAGTGTCAGGCAAGACGGCGGTCGTAGGGGCTGGAGGGAGAGCAGCTTCATGCATTAATGAACAACAAGGTCGGAGGTAGGCGTCAGAGCTGGACTAGTGAACCGGTGGCCGGGGCCAAGAGGAGCTAAGAATAGACAGCGGTCCTCTGCCACTTTATGGCCTTTCGTTGTTATTGGCTGCCTAGCTAATGTCTGGCTAATACAGGGACTCTGGACCTGTTACGAAAGCTTTCATATTAAAAAAAAAGAGAAAGAGTGATTGATGTGCCTGAAAGGCGATTGATGATGTAGCATTATTTAATGGCTGGTATTATTGTTTGGCTTCCATCCTTTTGAGTGGTCTTGTGTATCCAGAGGGTCCCAGTGGCAGTTTGGATTGTTGCACTGGAACAAAGAGTCTCGCATCTCCTCTTGCATCACCATGAAGCAGCCCCCCCTCCCCGACACCTTCTAGGTTCTGCGCTGCGGTTTTTTGGCTCCACCTCTGAGTATCACGCCTTTCTGAACAATAGCTCATAAATATACAACACCGGGTGATCCGTCCTCTGTCTCTGTCTGGGTCAACAGCTTAAAGTCTATGCGTTTCAAATCTCAGCTCTGTTCCTTCATCAATCCTTTATTCCCCCTGTTTATCCAAGGTAATTACAGCATTAGGAAAAGGGTGCGTGCAGCTGTTTTCTGAATCACTGGTTTACGAGACACGTATTTATGACAGTACAGTAGAGCAGAGCTGTGAGAGAAGGAGGTGCTGGGAGAAATAAGGGGATATGTGATAGATGAAGGGAGCGGAGGTGTACAGTCCCGTAACGCTCGTAGTCGGAAACCTCACCGTGAACCCGCCGAGTTCGTGCGGCGTGCAGAGACGTGAGAACAGATTTATTTAATTTTTTTGTGAGACTTGCTACAGTATTTTCTCGGGTAAGCCTTTCATCACATAAGCATGTTGTGTTGGACTATTATTGACCTGAGCCGCAGTATTCGACGCTAAAACTTTTATAATAAATCAATATGAAAGGATTGCGCGAACCTCTCTTCAGCGCATTCATCCTGGTGGTGAAGTATTTTGGTATTTGCAAATTCCCAGCTCTTCGTTTGTTGGCCTGGTCCTGGAGGCCGGCCTAACGAACTACGGACTACTCATCTCCATTCCTCTCAGCTCTCCTGCCCAGGTGGACTGGTCTTGTACCATGGCGGCCATCAGCAAGCCATCCATCTGTCAACTACAGCTCAGACTGAGCCCCAACATCTGGGAGAATCTCCAACAGTACATCTCTATGAAAGCAGAGTGTCAAAAGCACACAAACACTGGGTGGCAGGGATGGTATGGAAGCTCTGGAGCTGCCTCTAAACTGTGCTGCTGACAGGTAATGAGAAAGTAGGAGACTGGAAAGGAAAGTGCATCGATCGGTTGTGGGGGGGGAGGGGATTGGGAGAGGCAAAGAGGGGGAACTCCTAGGCGTGTTTGCCAGGGAAAGCCCTGCTGCCATCAATATAATCAGTGTAGCATGCAGACAACCTCTGCTCGACGCCCCCATTGGACTATCACGCATTCTCCATTTTGAGCAATACAACAATTAATCATCCAAGCAAACCAGTGGCGTTCAGAATAGCGCGCAGGAATATTGGTCGATTAATTTCTCCCCACAAAACCTTCAATAAAGCCTCATATCAAAAACGAACAAGTTCGAAGTGATGCATTATTTGTGTTCAGTGTAGCAATTAAATGAAAGGACCAGCATTTTTTCTCTCCTCTAGAATGGGTTTCCATTTTGTGTGGGTCTTCAGTCTCCCAGCCGTCACACTCAGCTGCCTTTGTGTAATCCTATGAGAGTCTTATTCATCCAGAGCATGTCTGGTTTGTGCTGTATCTGAAGCATTGCACCTCGGTGATGAATAGATTATCGATCCCATGTCCTCTCTGTGATTACCTTTAAAGGACAATCATTAGGGAGAATTTCCATAAGGGAGTCCTAATCTATTCAGATCGGTTCTGCTGTGGTTGCCGACCTATAGACTTCCTGACAATATCGCCACCTGGTTCTCGATCATTTCACTGAGACTTATAGCAGTGAGGAAATGAGCTGGTTAGTCTGCTCTCTCCTGTTCTCTTCTGCTATTTCTGCACTAATTATTGTTGAATTAAGATTCAACAATAATGTTGATTAGCTGATTGTTAGTGAGTGCTTGTCTGAAGCAAAAGCCTACTTCTTCTGTTCGTCTCAAAGACGCAGAACGATAGACACTAATGTACTCTCTTTTCAAGACTACAGGTGCAGAACTGTTTGTAGCGATTAACTGCTCATCCACGAAGGCTGTGACCTTTCTGGTCTTAATATGCAATCCATTCTGAATGGTCATTCACATCAGCCATGTGGAGCAAGGTTCAGCATTCACTGACTCATTCAACTTAAACCTGCGTTTGCACCTGCTTTTCTTGCCTTGAATCGGTCCGGGTAAACAGCAAAGCTGATTGTTCAACCAATCAGCCCTTGTTAAGGTCTGAATTAACGCAGTTGTCTGAATTAGTTTGTCTCGAAAAACAGCTTGGAAACTAAAGATCAAAAGTGCGCCCTTTTACCAGACAGCTGCTTAGACTGGGACCACTAGAGGCAGATTGAAAACTTTGTCAATGAAAACTATGTGTGTATGAAAAATACAGTACATGTGTGTGTTTCTGTGTCTCCGAGGAACAGAAATAAAGCAGCGAGATACTCTTCTAGTGAATGCGTACAGTCATGCATGTTCCTATGTGAGCATGTACAAGTGCATGTGCCATCATTCACATTTCCCCATAAATACACAGCGCAGTAGCTATCAGGGCAGACACATGCGGCCTGTTCGCTGTATTAATGACCCTAATGCTGGCCTAATTGCTTTCCCAGTGTGTAAATGTCAAGCACCATGCAAATACAAATGGCGCACTTGTGGTTGTTGCCTCAAGTGCAATGTAATGTGCAAATGAGCAGCATTGGGACAAGGCCACGCCACAAGTAGTCCTCAGGAACTCAGTATCCAAATAGTAATTGGATGTAAATCACTTGCAAAGTTACACCGACCCACTTGCTTACTCTTCGCCACCGTTTTTAACTACAGGGGGGGCGAAAAAAGTAAATTGGGACAGAATTTGCGTAGATATGGAACGATGTAGTGAGAACAAGTGGGTTTACAGTACACTCTTAAAAGTAATGGTTCTATATAGAACCTTTTAGGGTTCTATCTCTCACTTCAAATATGGCCCCCCTAAAAAGTTCTTTCCACAGCACAGTAGCTATCAGACACATGTGGCCTGTTCGCTGTATTAATGACCCTAATGCTAGCCTAATTGATTTCCCAGTATGCAAATGTCAAGCACCATGCGAATACAAATGGCGTTCTATATAGAACCTTTTTGTGGGGTTCAATCTAAAGAATCCCTGGGGGTTTTGAACCCTAAGGGTTCTATATAGATATATAGATACAGGTGTTTCATACAGTTTTTATAAATTATGAATACATAACTTGAGATATCTATTACTCTCAATATATATTATGAGAGTAAGTTAAATCACATTTTTTAACTAACAAATATTGAAAAATGAAAAAACCTGAGATGTTAACCACAACTCTAATAAAGACCAATAATATCCATAATTTTTTTCCCAACAAAATACTGTATTAATCACAGAGAAAAATGAAAAATTACAGCCCCACAACTCAGTAAACACATAATGCAGTTAAAAAAATAATAGATACAATAAAAAATGCAAAAGTTTTGTATAAATAAATAAATATATTTATCCAGGATGTTATCATGCATTGTAGGACATCCATGTTCATCATCAGGATGGCAACTCGACCCGACTGCAGCTCTCTTCACAGTAAAGAGACTGGCAGCATCTTGGTAAATGATAGTATAGTAGGGCTTGTTGGTTCCTATAGCGTGGATAAACATGTACGGCACCTCCTGGCAGTATGAAAGCATGTTATCAACAAATAGTAGGAATTAGTGTGAGTGACCAGTTCAGGAGAACAACAGGTAGCTCAGAATAAGCATTATATTTGTGTCTTGTAATTATTAAAGCTATAGTTACTCACAAGCTTTGGAACTCCCACAAAGGGGGGACATCTCCATGACCCCTGCAGTTGTTTGGCCCATATTCTCCAGTCGCTTAAGCAGTACATCTCATTTTGCTCTTGATGTCAGAATGGTCAGGCTGTCGCTCGCTTCAAGCCCCAAGAAGGTCTGAGAAGAAAGACGTGCGGCCAGAGTAAACTGATACCATTTTCAGGGTGCCTCTAGTTATAATGTGAATACTGCTAGGTCATACAGCACGATACTATGAATATACTGTATTTCAATAATGATTCAAAATTACACACCTGATCACGATCAGCAGGGGATATCTGAATAGGTTCTTTCTCAGCTTTTCTTCATTCTGTTCTCTGAAGTTAGCCAAAACACAGAAATTATGAATGAGAAAGGCAGATGGACAGACAGGCTAACAGATAGATACACAGTTAGTCGAGCAGATAGCACAGATATGGCCAGGCAGATAGAGAGACAGATAGATGCCTGCTCAGAAATTACGCATTCAAAAGAAATGTGTTCCTTAGTGTTGCAACCTTTGGACTCAAAATTAATTTTCATCTTTTGGACTGGACGTAAATTTACTAGAGGAGGCCTTTCCTCCTTTTTTTTTGCTGTGACATTCCAGTAAGGTCTCCTGTTGACATATGCCCGTTTGTTAAACATGCAGCTCTATTAACAATACATTTCTTCAATTGTGGACCTTTGTATATACTGTAGCTAGAGGTGCTGCCATCTTTAAGGAATGGAAACTTGGTGAACAAACTCACCAGGACATCGGTACCTGAAATCAGGCCTAACGTCAAACACTTGCCAACAACAAAGAACCTTTTCAATCAAAAATATTCCATTCTCTTATATTGAACCTTTTTTGGGCAAATGGTTCTTTGGGTTTCGATATAGAAACCAGAACCCCAGTGAACCCCTTTTTTAAGTGCGGACGTTACAGTGCTTAGGGAAGTCAATAAATGCTGTACAGTAAACATTGATATTGAAGGCCAAACAGGGTTCCTGTGGGCTACGGTAGATTTATAACTGAAGCCTCTCAGGAGGGCTGTTGTTAGGTGCCCGTGGGGTCGTGGTTCAAGTCCTCTCCGGCTTCTCCGGCTGTTCTCTCTAGGTGGGATCCACAGTGTGGGCTAGGTTGAAAGATGGAGGTTGGCTCGGTGTGACAGAAGAGCCCACATTGTTCACCCCGCCTGCAGCCATAATAACCGGGTTCCTCTTGTTTCCTCCACAAGAATCCCGTTGTGTCCTCTTCTACTTCCTCCAATGAAATGAAAGTAACATTTTATCAAGCTTCACGCCTGCAGTTGTAAAAATCAATAGAGTGAGAGCTCTTACAGAAAGGTTGTGAATCATGAAAATTCAATCTCTTCAATCTTCACTAAGCCTCGCTCTCTGACTCTGTCTCTCGGGTTCCCTCTCCACATTGATAGCCAGTCAACACAACAGCTACTGAGGGAGCCCTAGAAACCGCCATTTCAGCCACAAGTGTGTTTGTGTGTGTGTGGGAGATAGTGAAGATGTGTGTTTATGTGTGTGTCTGTGTGTGCATTGGGTGTGTGAGTTACGACCAAATTTAATTACGGTGAATACACTTTACAGCTAAGCATGGATTTATGTTATTCTGTACTTAAGTAGGCATCTGCTAAAATGTGCCAGGTGCATTTATTATATAAGGAGATACTGTGATGTTTTCCTTCTCTACTGAGAATTAATTTGAAGATTTGTAAATCTTCTTGTTGTGGTATCCAGTGGTTTCATGGAAGTTATACCACAGCTTCAACACAGAGGCCAGTGGGTCAGGAGTTATACACCCACAGACACTTCCACACTTCCAATTATCTCTTACTTATCCTACAACACACATGCACACACATATGCATGCATTCTAATACATTCATTCACAAATACAAAATACAAAAATACAAACACACACACACACACACACACACACAGGCATGCACGCACGCATGCACATACACATGGACACACCCACACCCCACATACAAACACAGGAGGTGGGAGAGGACATGCTGGCAGGGCGGTAAGGTGCTGATTCAGACGAGGAACATTACATTTTTACGGCTCATATAAAAAAAACAGACAGCAGTTTAATTTCAGCACTTTAAAACCAGGTCACACCCATCTGGTATAAAACATGTCTAGTAAAGTCCTCTACACCACTGCCCACTTAGTCTGAACACACGGAGCAGACATTTGTGCCACATCAGCAGCATCACCAGACTTAAAGAGGAAGTTCACTCTATAACACATCTGGGCTCATTTCCACACCTACAGTACCTGGGCTTTTGTATGCACCCCAGAGAGTTTTTATGTTGATGGCTTCAATATTTAGATATTTGACAATCAGTGTGGGCAATACCGTGGGTGAGCCCTTAGGACTTCCACTGTGTGATATGAAAATGTCTGAGGAATTAATTGAAATCTAACCATATGAATGAATGCTCAGTCATATGATCTACAGATGGCAGTGCCATGCTATTGATAAGAATGCTTCATGCAGAATTGTGTTTGGTCTTTTTGATTATGACAGATTGTGCCAATTGGAGCCTTGTGCAGACAGCATCAGCCAATGAAACACGGTATCAGCTGCCATTGATAAGGAGTGGAAATGCTCATATCCTCTCCAGATCAGATATGGCAGCACCCTCCCCCGCCCTCACACTAACCAAAAATATAGGGACATTAGTCACAGTAGTGAGTAGTGAGTGACATTGTACAATATTTGGGCACCACAGCTTGTGCAGATGACTGTGAACTTCAATATGTGATATTGACGTGATAAATATAGGGACATTAGCTATAGTCACAGTAGTGACATTATAGGGACATTAGCTATAGTCACAGTAGTGACATTATAGGGACATTAGCTATAGTCACAGTAGTGACATTATAGGGACATTAGCTATAGTCACAGTAGTGACATTATAGGGACATTAGCTATAGTCACAGTAGTGACATTATAGGGACATTAGCTATAGTCACAGTAGTGACATTATAGGGACATTAGCTATAGTCACAGTAGTGACATTATAGGGACATTAGCTATAGTCACAGTAGTGAGTGCCATTGTACAATATTTGGGCACCACAGCTTGTGCAGATGACTGTGTGAACTTCAATATGTGATATTTACTTGAGCTAAAAAACACACTGCCTGTTTGACTGGGTTTTTGGCTTGTGGTCAAATGGCTGATTGGCAGGCCGGCTGGTTTTGTGTTTCCTTTCTAGCTGACTGGTTTAATGTTGAATGACTGGGCCTTCCAACTGTAGCCATGCCACGCTTTCTCCCCTGCTCAGACAGAGACGGACTGTTAGGGAATCCTCTACTGCCATTCCCTAACACACAGACTGCATGCATTGGCTGCTGGTCAACAGGGTTTCAGGAGAGTTGAACACTGTGAAATTATTATTTTCTTATTATCTTATTTTTAGTCAAATGATAAAAATACTAGAGGGAGCAGAGGGGTATCTGTGCCCAGATCCCTGAATCATATTATCTATCAAAATATGCATTTTGCAGCAAACACACATTTTCTCATCATGGTCATTGTAATGACAATGACTTAATTTTTATAGCTCTGTATTAGAAAACGTTTTTACAAAGTGCTTCACAGTCAACACAGAGAAAAGACAATCTTACACATGAGAACAAAGAAAACAAAGACATAGCCATGCAGGCTGAGTGATGGTGAGGGGTGGGAGAGGGACCGAAGGTTACTCCAACAGATCAATGTAGTGGAACAGCAGTAGAAAGAGAAACATCATTACATGAACGCACAGCCATACAAACAGGTCTTAAGAAGTAATTGAACATCCATCCATCCATCCATCCATCCAACTTCTAACCCACATAAACCTGGTCAGGGTTGTGGTGGCAACAGGGCCAACAGAGCAGCCCAGATGTCCCTTTCCCCAGCAACTTCCTCTAGCCTTTCCTGGTGGATCCCTAGGTGTTCCCAGGACATGCTGGAGAGATTACATCTCTCGGCTGCCCCGGGGTCTCCTCCCAGTTGGACGTGGCTGGTACACCTCCCAAGGGAGGCGTCAAGAGGGCATCCTCACAAGATGCCCAAACCACCTCAACTGACTCCTCTCCCTGTGGAGGAGCAGCGGCTGTACTTGGAGGTCTTCCCATATCACAAAGCTCCTCACCCTATCACAGAGAGTGAGCCCTGCTACCCTACGGAGAAACCCCATTTCAGCCGCTTGTATCCATGATCTCATTCTTTCGGTCACTACCCATTGTGACCATAGATAAGGGTGAGAACGAAGACCGACCGGTAAATTGAGAGGTTCCCCTTGCGGCTCAGCTCCCTCTTCACCACCATGGCCCAGTACATCCAGGGCATCAATCTCCCAACCCTTTTACCCTCATTCGTGAATAAGACGACTAAGACGTGGTGAGAGCTTCAGAGTTCTCCGACCACTGCGCTTGTAGTTCCCTCCAGAAGTCTCCGGCCCCCTTTTTAAAAAATAGGGAGTACCAGCCCAGTCTGCCTGTTCCCCATGTCCACGTGACATTGTTGTGTCAACCAAGACACCCCCACAGCATCCAGGGCCTTCAGCATTTCTGGACAGATCTCATCCACTCCTGGCGCTTTGCCACTGAGGAGTTTTCCAAGAACCTCAGTGACCTCTGCCAAGGAAATAGACTCTGACCCTCCAGCCCTGCCTCTACAGAGGACATGCACATTGGGTTCAAGAGTTCCTCAAAGTGTTCCTTCCACCTCTCAATGATATGCCCAGTTGAGGTCAGAGTTTCCCCGCCCTTGCTGAGAACAGCTTGGGTGAAGTCCCTCTTTCCCCTCCTGAATGGTCACTGAATGGTCACTGACTGGTTTTCCAGAACCTCTTGAGGCCACCTGGAAGTCCTTCTCCATAGCCTCTCCGAACTCCTCCCACACCCTGGATTTTGCTTCAGCAACTTCTGTCGCTACGGCCTTTTCTGCTGATACCTGCCGAGTCCCTTGAGCTAACCAAGCCCGAAAGGCATCCTTCTTCTGCTTGACGGCCCCTTCAACTGCTGTTGTCCACCAGCACATTCTTGGGTTGCCGCCATGAGAGGAACCTCCAGAATAGAGGTTTTGAACAGGAGCCATTTCAGCTCCATGTCCCCAACCTCCTCCCAAATGTAGGAGAAGCTATTCTAGAGGTGAGAGTTGAAGTCATTAGGGACAGGTTCCTCCACCAGTTGTTTGCAGCAAACCCTCACTATATATTTGGGCTTACCAGGTCTGTCTGGCAGCTTCCCCCTCCATCTGACCCAACTCACCACCAGATAGTGATCAGTTCACAGCTCAGACCCTCTCTTCAGCCAATGTCCAGAACACATGGCCGCAAGTCTGCTGAAACGACTACAAAGTCATTGACCTTTGTGCTCTGGTGCCAAGTGCACTTATGAGCATCTTTAATGTTTGGACATGGTGTTTGTTATGGACAATCCATGACTAGCACAGAAGTTCAATAACAACCCACCACTTGGATTCAAGCCCACATAACCCAGCCCGAAAAGACTACGTGGGACCATCATGTTGGCCCACCACCTGCAAGGTTAGGGGTGGGGTGCAATGCCCAATAGGCAAGGGGAACCGGGAAGCGGTTCCAGACATTGTGGACTTCGGCAACAGAAACTGGCTTTTGGTATGTGGAATGTAACCTTTCTGGGGGTAAAGAGCCTGAACTAGTGTGTGAGGTTGAGCGATACCAGATATAGTTGGGATCACCTCTACACACAGTGTTGGCTCTGGAACTCAACTCCTTGATAGGGGGTGGACTCTCACCTACTCAGGAGTTGTCCAGGGCGAGAGGTGCCGGGCGAGTAATTTAACAGTTGACTTTAATTCTACTAACCTGAGTGCCTCTAGAGAGTTTTCCAAAAGAGTAGGCATCATTTACATTTACGTTTTGGCATTTAGCTGACACTCTTATCCAGAGCAACTTACAATAAGGTCAAACAGTAGAGTAGCAGACATATGTATTTCAACCATCATCATAAGTAGCCTAATAATAGATAAATGCCATGAACATAAAAGCAGTGTGAAGAACAAGTGGCCCAGTAGTAGAGAAGTGCTAGCACTAAAGAATTGGGAGGTGGGATTGAGGTGTAGCCTGAAGAGGTGGGTTTTCAGTCTGTGGCGAAAGATGGGGAGTGATTCTGCTGACTGTGGTGAGGAGGTTGTTCCACCACCATTACGGTAAAGGCCCAGTCCCCCAGCTCCTTTAGTCTTGTCTAGATTTTAGGAATCATTAGAAGGCTCCTACCCAGGCATCAGGTAACCAATGAAGTAATGCTGGAATTGGGGTGGTATGATTTCTTCTCTTAGGCTAGTACAGGTTCACAGCAGGACATGTGGCAGTCCCAACATCTGGCTTCATCTTAATACAACACAGCACACATGATGCAATACCTGTGTGATATAACCCTAGGACTTAATGATAAGTCTGTGTAATACCAGTCCACTGATGTAACCCTCCAGCATTCAGCTTATCTACAAACCACTACCTACTGCATGTGTTAATGCTACATTGTACATTGTTTACATCCTATAGTATTACTTTCCATGGTGACCTGTATGACCTGCCTCTAAAACACATAGAAAACTGTAATCCTTTTCCATTCAGTCCCGGAAGCGATTAATTCCCAGTTAGAACAAATGTATATCTTTTAATGGAGGGCAGGCAGTTCATCTATCTTTAGTATTTGTATTTATTTAGACCATTGGAACCTATAGTGAAGTAGTATTGAAGACACAGGAGAGAAAACTCTGGCAGATTTGATTGGCAGAATTAATTCCTCGGGCCCCTGGGGGCGGGCACATTTGGTTCCAGCGGCAGGGGACAAGGTGGGGAACTGAAAGAGGCATTGTGCAATATTCCTTCTCTACAGATTAAGTGAAGGGGAATTACAACAACAAGCAGTTCAAAACAAGTTTGACTTTTCCCCTCCCCTGCAGCACCTCTCTGTCGCTCCTCTCCCCTGTCCATTAAAAACCTCCTGCACTACAGGTGCCCAGATTCTTGGGAGGAGTTTAGAGATGGGCCGGGGATTGTAGACGTGGTTTAGAAAAGAGGGAATATCAACAAACTGGCTGACCTTGTGGCAGACACTTTAACTTTCGCATAACACACAAGCTTTATTCATGTTATTTTAACATGAAATATATCACACAATGCGGCAGAACATCACACAGTTCAACTTTAACCACATGACTATCTCTGGGCACAGAACAAATCCATTTCTAAGATGGGATGTTATTTACTGTAAATAGAAAGAAACAATTGAAAATGATGCCCAGTTGACAATTTCACAAGAACTATCCTAGCTTGGGCATCGTTTGTTGTCTTGAGTACGGATCAGCTCTTGCCTAAAGGAGAGAGCAATGGTCTTGAATCCTGAAGAGTACATTAACAGCCTGTTAAAGACAAACACCAGGAATCACTCCGCACTATAGTTCAGTAAAGCAGGACATTACTGGCCTATCAAATGATTCTCTATCTGTGGGGTTATCTGAGAATGCCAGGGACATTTATCACATGCAGTTCGAACTGACAACAGTGGTTACATCAAATTATCTACATCTATGGGGCAACGGTGACTCAGGAGGTAGAGCGGGTTGTCTAGGAATCGGCTCCCCCTGGTAGCACGTAGAAGTGTCCTGGAGGAAGACGCTGAACCCCTAACTGCTCTCCATGAGCAGGTTGGCACTTTGCTTGGCTGCCTCCGCCGTTACTTTCATATACTGTAGAATGCACTTCAGAATAAGACTGAACGTTGTTCTCTCTTTAAATGCTACAATTTGTCTCTACAAATGAAGGTTTTTCCAACACTCTTGGCATTTCTGGGCAGGAGAGTTAACGCTAATATGTAGTGAGTATAAAAGCTGAGAGCAGGATGTGGAAGTGCAAAAGAGCAAGAGAGAATCATTGACAAGAGTGAATGTACAAGGTAAGTACATGCACTTCCTCTTTGAAAAACTGGGACAATGTCCCTGAGAGTGTGTGCAAGAGAAATATATATATATATATATATATATATATAGAGAAAAGACCAACAAAGAGAAGGTGAAAGAAGGAGAGAGGGAGAAATAAGACATCGCTTTTTTTCTGTATTAACAGTTTACCTCTGTGCCTCACATTGCATTCCTGTATATTTGTACTTCTGTGTATGTGTGTGTTTGTGTGTGTGTATGTGCGTGTGTTTGTGCATGTTTGAGGGTGTGTGTGTGTGCACGCATGTGTGAGTGTTTTTGTGTGTGCGTCTGTGTGTGTGTGTGTGTGTGTGTGTGTGTACGCGTGTTCATGTGTGTGCGTGCGTGCGTGCGTGTAGATGTGTGTTAGAGGGCTGAGATGTGCTTGTCAGCTTGTTGGAGAGGCCAGACAGCTGGCTGTCTGACGAGAAATGACTAGCCAATCTAGCAGAAATCTGGCTGCCTTGACACCAATCTGGCACCAATTTTCAGATCAACATCCTAGCACAGTGGACAGAAGCTGACACACACACACACACACGCACGCACACACACACACACACACACACACACACACACACACTGAGGGGGCCAGCTATTTGCAACCCTCAGAACCAGGTGTGGGTAATTTCTTTAGGCATTTTCTCACCTAGTGTAAGTGCTGTGCTACCCCACAGGTTTTTAAATTGGAACAACCCTTAAGACACCACTCCAGACTTTACTTTTTCAAGACAATTTCCTTCAACATTTTCTCATTTCCTTTACCTCCCAGGCATCACTTTTGAGATGTGTGGTTGTGTACTTTGACCCCCTGCCTCCATTGAACCCGGGGTTTGCTTCCTTGACCAGGTTCAGAGCATGTTGGCTCTCTCCACTCTGTTCCTCTCTTGAATCATTCATCAGTCTGACTAGTCTGTTTCCTGCCTGGGTCATAACATCACAGCCTGAAGGACGTAGATGGCATAACTCCCAAAGTGAAAATACCATTCAAGTCATTTAGGGGATGACAAACCTAATTGAATTAAACTATCAAACTATCATAACATTGGTTAGTAATTTATTGCGATCTCAGAAAATCATGACTCATGCGTATGAGCACTGAAACTGTGTGTGTGTGTGTGTGTGTGTGTGTGTGTGTGTGTGGGGGTGTGTGTGTGTGTGTGTGTACTATATATATATATA
>OMKK01083417.1:0-30410 GCA_900302305.1 Polymixia japonica | reverse complement strand
CATGGATAGTGCTGCTGGGAGAGTTAAGGTGCTAAAACCATTTTCTTCTAACCATTTTCTTCTTTTCTTCTAAATGCAGTGAATCGTGGTTCATGTGGTCAGGCATGACTTCTAAATGCAGTGAATCTTGGTTCATGTGGTCAGGCATGACTTCTAAATGCAGTGAATCTTGGTTCATGTGGTCAGGCATGACTTCTAAATGCAGTGAATCTTGGTTCATGTGGTCAGGCATGGCTTCTAAATGCAGTGAATCTTGGTTCATGTGGTCAGGCATGGCTTCTAAATGAAGTGAATCTTGGTTCATGTGGTCAGGCATGACTTCTAAATGCAGTGAATCTTGGTTCATGTGGTCAGGCATGACTTCTAAATGCAGTGAATCTTGGTTCATGTGGTCAGGCATGGCTTCTAAATGCAGTGAATCTTGGTTCATGTGGTCAGGCATGGCTTCTAAATGAAGTGGAGGTGCTAGTTAGCACAGAGGAGGCCCGTCGTCACCTGAAGGACCTGCTGGAGGACAGGAAGATATTGGCCCAGGAGATCAGCCACCTCAAACAGCAGATGGATGCTGGGGAAAGACCGGCCGCCAAAATCAGGGTGAGATGGGAGTTTTTAAATATTTTTGAAAAAACATTTTTGAAAATATGAAATATTTAGAAACTAGGGCATCTAAGGCAATACCTGCATTAAAATCAGTAAGAGTCTCTCCCTCACTTCGTTCATGTTGACCCTCCACGCAGCGTCGGACGCTGATCATCTCTGAGCTAGAGAACCAGGCGGGGCTGGAAACACCTCTGAGTAAACAGGTGGAGAACCTGGAGACAGAAATGGGCCTCAGGTGAGACACTCAGCTGGACTTCAGGTCACTCGTTACCTAAAACATTCATTTGTCTTCCTTTTTCATTTGACTACATGTGTTGTCCTGGCCATCGCTTCATCTGGCCTCTTGCCAAAGAACTCTTTTTCCCCAAAAGTGGAATGACCTTCCCACCCTGTCTGTGGCTCATATAACATTATCCATCTGTATAGTATAAAATATTTTAAGTAAATGTTTCATAGATTCTTGGTAGACCTTGATTCTACCCTCCCTCCTGAGAGATTTGTAGAGCAAGGTCGGTTGTGTTTATGTTCTAAATGTCATAGTTATAGTGCCCAAGGCGTAGGGTTTGAGAATTAGATATTTTAATCATAGCACCCCTTTCAGGCCAGTCAGAGAAATGCAATGGCTCTATTAATTCATCCCACTGCTACTGAGGGCTCTATCTTAAACGTTTGGAAGATATTGATGGACACAAGGAAACTGTAAGCCAATAGAAAACATCCCTTCTGCAGAATATTCCTAGCTTTGATGTTCCATGTCTATCCCTTCGTATCCGGTCCAAAGCACATAATATACTTTCTGTTTATTGGTTAAATCTGTTCGTAGTATTCTTAGTTGCAAGTCTCAGAATCTAGAGCAATTCCTGTACCTTATTGCAATGTCACAAAAATGAAAAGAGCTGCATTGGTGATTTGTCTTTTAATAGGAGTGCCCAGATCGCTGATCTTCAGCAGAAAGTTCTCGACGCAGACAACGAGGGGCGCCTGAAGCAGCGCTGGGACAGCTTCACAAGCATAGTGGACGCCAAGTGTGCCCTTAAGGTCCTGATGTCTGAGGTGAGCAACTTGGATTCATTTCAAGATTTCTAATACTTAACCATTGCAAAAAAAAACATAATTTTTCTTCTCTTATTTAGTTGGTGTCTGCTAAAACAGCCAGCGCCAAACTAGAGAGCGACCTCAAGCAAGAGAAGGGCAATGTGCTGGATTTAACGAAGCTGCTGGCCGATGAGAGGAATATCATGTCAACCATGGACATGGAGCACCAGCAGCAGTTGGTGGAACTAGAGCAGAGGCATCAAGAGAAGGTGCTCCTAGTTTTTATTTACACTCTGATTTGCACTCCAATTTTTGCCTACTCTGGATGTCCATACATCAGCATATTCTGTTATATTTGTGTATTTGCTAGTTCACTTGCTACCTAACCAGTTGCTTTATAGCTCAATTGTGTGCTCTGTCCGTTTCTGCTGTGTCCAGGGTCTGGCTCAACTACACTTGCCTAGTTTTACTTTTTTTGCTTATAGTTACATTGTTGCCTGGTATTTTTTTTTTAGGTTTTGTTCCTAATAACTTATTCACATTTCCCTTTCCTTGTACAGGTCCTTTATCTCCTTAACCAGCTACAGAACAAATCCGTATGCGGCGAATCGGTTGAAACGAAGCAGGCAGATGACACTTCAAAAAATGAGAGGGAGCTGCTGCAGCGCCTCAGGATACAGGTTTGTCTCTGCTACTTGAAGAACAGCGGGTGGGACCCACCACCGACTTTACGTTACCCTTTGTTATAGGGGTATCGGTAATGAAGTACCGCGGAACTTTGATTAACCATTTGTGTGAACCACCATTTTAGGAAGAAGAGATTGAGAAGATGCGGGAACTTGGTGAGCAAAACCAGAAACTGAAGGATGAGAATGACCAATACAAACAGGTAAAAAGGCTACAGATCAAATGATTCATCCGTCTTTATTGGCACAATATTAATATATTTTGTTTCCATTTTATATTTTTTTTCCATTTTTAAAGCTACCAGTTATTTGTCTCCAATTTATAAAAAAACAAAAATCCATCACAAATAGTATAGGTAATGTCGCTTATCATCCACGATATTCCCTAGCCCGTTAATATGGCTTCCTGATATACAAGCCGTGTGCAGTAAAGGACTTTTTGAAATGATATTAAGCAGAATTGTAAAAATGGAATTGTTATTTGGTTATAGCATAAATCTCTATAAATATTGTTTTATGTAGATGTCTTTAGTTAAGCCGTTAATGTTGGCTGTGTTGGCTCAAAGCAAACAATTTATTTATTCTTCACAGAAACTAACACTGCTTCAACTGGCAAGTGGAAAGAAAATACTTCTGCCAGCCTCCAGCAGTGAACAAATTCCAGATGACTCGTTTGAATATGTTCCACCAAAGGTGCGCTATTGCAGATATTCTGCCTTCATTGTTTGCTGTGCATTTAATTACCTAAGTGATCCCCAGTAGTTTGTTTCCCCACAGTTGTTCAGGCATCTTAAAGGGTCATTCCATGATTGATTAGTCACCCTCTAGGGACCCATAATTATGCCCCCTGAGTGTGATCAAACAAACAAACAAAATCTTCATGTTTTGCCAAAGAGCTGTCTTTCAAGGTGAGAGCTTGAATTTCTTGAAAGCCTACACTATCCAGAATGAGTTGTCTCCTGTAGATTTGGAAAGTCTGTTAGATGGACTGAAAGGTTTGAGTAAGTGAAGCGCATATTTTGTACCGAATTGTAATAGTCACGCTTCATCTAATGCTGCATTCACACAAAATCTGGCACGATGGCATAATGAGATGTTAGATGATGTCATTATTTTCAATGAGAGTTGGGCAACAGATGCTGTCAGAGTGGACGAATAAATTGTTGAAAAGTATCCAGAGACTGATCTGCATCAGGCAACTAACATTTTTAAACAGAAACTATATAGATAGCTAGCATTCCTTAGCATTGTGCTAGCTTGTTTGTTAGTTTGATGCTGCATTGAGATTAAGCAGGCAGGCTCAGTAGCCTCACAACACACTCATTTTATTGTCTAGTTGCATGTAAAATTCATTACATTGTCCATTTTTGGCAACATATAATTTATATTATAGAACATGAATTTATATTCCTTTATATTGGTTTGCTGAGGTCACCATGGTAACAGGTAACGCTATGCCATCCTTTTTTGCTGTCGCCCCATCAGTAGTAATAGGGAGTAATTGTTCATAGTTCGCCAACAATCCAGGCCCAGGGAGGCAATGGTTATCCACGATAAAGAACACTGTATCCTGTAGATACACCGCAAGATCTGTACCGTTTCATTGCTGTATTTGGGCTCAGACGGGTACCGCTGTACAGCCACTTCCAATAACAACTGACTAGAGATCAGCTCATCCATATAATCATCCAAAGAGATAGCTCCAGCCATTGTAGGCAAAACACTTCCTAGGGGCAGTGGAAAAAGCTAATGAAAGACTCCTTCTCTCCCCATTACCCTCTCTTCTACCCATTGTGGTCTTTCAAGCTTCAAATTAAGAACAAATTGTGTCAGATTGAGCTATTTCTAGAATTAGAGACAGCTTATGTCAATGAATTGTCATTCAAGTGCATTATTTAGTGGCACTTTACAGACTGAGCTTATGGTTAATCAAAGGTGGAATGTCCCTTAACAGTCAGGGCCATCATATCTTTAAAGGTTCATTCAATACCAGTCAGGCATTGCTGTTAAAACAAACAAAATAAATCACCAGGCATCAGTGCACAACTGAAAAGGACAACAATAATGAGGAAAAAACTTGAAACTGCAACAAAGGGAACAAATGACTCAGAATGAATCAACCACATGCTAGCAGATATATTGTATAACAGGTCTATTTGTCAATAGCCCAGGAAGTTCATATTCTATTCAAGTGTGTCACTTAATCATATGTATGTTAAAGAGTGGTTAGACTCCCAGGATTGAATGTCATTTTCCTTTTTTCATATACAAATAATCTTCTTAACATCTCAATAGGTCACTACTTTATTAATAAAACGCTTTGGTTAATACATTGTTTTTAGAGTAGAAACGTTTTTTGTTTTTTCTAATTGTTGTGTTTCTCTATTGGTTAAAGCCTAAAGGAAGGCGCTTCACTACAGCCAAAGCACCTCTGAAGATGGCCATCAATATGGAGGATCTGATATCGGCCTCTGAAGATGAGAATGAGGAGGAAGAAGATGAATGGCGTCCTGAGAAAAATGACAAGGGCCGAAGGCCTTTGAAGAAATCCAAGGCAACTGGGGTAAGATTGGTTTACATGGAGAGCTGATGCTTTATAAACACATTGCATATTTATGGTGCATTTTACTGCTCATTGTGAGCCAGTATAGATTTAATGCACAGGCAATTTTACTTTTTATTTTTATTTATTTTTTTATTTTTTAGGAAAATTAAATAAAAACTTTGGATCTCCACAGATTCATTGTTACTATTGCAGAACAAAGTAAATGAACATATGACTTGTATGACAACATAGTTTTACTAAGAAAGTGGACTTGAACACAACAGTACAATAAACCTAGTAAATAAAACCTCTCAATCATGGATGAAACAAGCCTCTCACACTACTGTTTTTGTTTGGGGGTTTTTTACACCCCAGTTTGGAAGAAATAACTTGCTCGGAATGACACTAATTCTAGCTGCAATTTTTACGTGAATATACTTGAAATTTACACAGCAATATGAATTCTGCTCCAGGGTTTTAAAGTTTTAGGAACCACCAGGACAATATAATATTGTAATATTTTTGCCTTGTTTTGTGATTTTTCTACCACAAATGGTAAAAGTTTAGTCAAGTTGAAATAAGTTAAGTTGATGTCATTAACCTTTATTTGTAGATTAGATCAAGCCTCTTACTGGCCAAACTCAAAAGTTTGAGTTTATCGGCACTTTGTAAGATGGATTACAAATTATTACAAAAAAAGTTACACAATGCACCCTGATTGCCAATTAATTTAGTCTCTCTTCACACTTTACAGTGTGCCTGTAAGGGTCGCTGTAGCAACAAGCTGTGCAGGTGCCGTAAAGGGAAGATAACATGTGGGGAGAACTGCCAGTGTGACCATGAGAAATGTCGTAACCTGGACATCCAGGCATCTGTTGAAGTAAGTTTATAGATATCTACATTCAAGTGTGTGTGTGTGTGTGGATATGGTTAGATCGGTCACACATACACAATACACACACACACACACAATATACACACACACACAATATACAACCACATTTGAGAAAAGGCATTAAGGGGAGGGACTGTCAAATTCACAGGAAGTTAGCAGTGTTTTTGCTTTCAGAATTGTTTCATTGTTTGCATCATTTTCACCTTATCTATTAGTCATTTCCCACTAAATGGTCTTGTGATTTGGGCAGGTCCTTTTAATTAATTTAAAGGTTGTTTGTTGGTGTTGTTGGAGGTCAACAAGAAATGGACAATAATAAACAAACTATACTACCAATGCTAAGGTTAAGGTCAGGGGGTGTCATTTAATTCTTTGATTGTGGGCTTGTAAGCCCTTTGAGACTGTAATGTGATTAAGGGCTATATAAATAAACTTGACTTGACTTAATGCACAATATATTTTTCATGTTACACACTTTAATTGCTACCTAGTTATTGCCTGAAAAACAAAATGCTATTATTCGTCCAGAAAACAAATACTGCCAAATTTCAGATAATACGTTTTAACTTTAGACAATCATGGATGTCTGTTTGTTGGTTATTTGTTGAATAATAGAGATAATGCAAATTGGACTTATATATTTAACATATTATATTATTGAACAACAGTGTAGGATGGTCTGGAAAGGAGAGACTATAGTGATAAGAGAAAATATTCAGGTAACGGATATGGTTCTTTTATGCTCAGATTTTGTATAAATGTCACACTTGAGGGCGACAACAGCCTTCTTTTCAACTTTTATGGTGACCCAAAGGGATACCTTAAGTATCATTGGTGTTTCCTGGGGACGTCCTTGACACAAACCCAGCCAAGGCCACCCATTAAGGGTCTGTGTTCAGGTGTATGTGGCATGGATGCCTCATCATGGTGCTCCTAAGGAGAAGTGTGTGCCGTTTTGGTGTAATGGAACAGATAGAAATGCAAGTTGTGACTGGTTTTGCTATTCACTGGACTCTGGACTTCCTATTCAAAGAAAAATGACTACAGATATAGTCATAGTGAAAATTGGACCTTTTTAAAGAAGCTTTATATGACATTCAGCCACTAGATATCGCACTTGAGCACCAGCATCTCAGACCAAAACAAATGGGTGCGTCAACCACATCGACACACACAAACTAACATGCACGCGCAGCAGGACCGGCTACCAAAACAAAGAACAGAGAAGCTTGGATTACAACACACACAGAGGGAGCGTGACTTCATTCTCTGCTCAGGACGCCATTACTCCACTATATATTTACATAGCAAATAGCTGTTTGCTGCTATATTAATGTTC
The DNA here is from genome assembly GCA_900302305.1 of Polymixia japonica. Classification (NCBI taxonomy): domain Eukaryota; kingdom Metazoa; phylum Chordata; class Actinopteri; order Polymixiiformes; family Polymixiidae; genus Polymixia; species Polymixia japonica. The sequence goes on along the minus strand of OMKK01083417.1, from coordinate 23,310 downwards.
AAAATATCCTATATAGTACCTTTTTTAGTACCTAAGTGCCAGGTGACAGCTTTTCTATGTTTATCAGTTTTGGGTATTGCATCGCGTACTATAGAGTGACAATTGGAACAATGTGAAATTGCCTACAAGGACACATCATTTTAGAATCATAATCCATGCTTTATTTGCGATACAATGAAAACTATATATACAGTTAAATATATTTTGAGAGAGAGAAGAGTCCCTGCTGCACCACGTTGACGAACTGCGCTCCAAAAAGAGCAAAATGCTTAACCACAGTTTCAGGGAGCCAGTTATTTAGGTGTCTCTTGGAAACTGATAAAAGAATTTCCTTGCCAAAAATAAACACTGTTCTCAGTACAGTATATTTTCTTTCAGGACTTGAATAAGGTGGACAGTGAGCCCCAGGATTCAGTATCTCTTCCCCAAGACCCCACAGCTATCAGCCCTGGCAACACCACATTCTTTAAACCACCGTCTTGCACACCCACCAAGAAGGTAAGAAGTCATCTTAAATCTATTATGCTTTTCCTTATTTTCTGAGATATATATCTGTGTATATATAATGTCAGGTGTTCATATTAAACGTGTCCAACATGTCGAATAATGAGGTAAGCAAATGATAAAGTAATCCCAGTGACCAAAAAGCTCAGGCTTCAGACTGCTCTGAACACTAGGTTTCCAATGTTTTTTCTACTTTCTGCACGACCTGATGTCAACTTGGGACAGATTTCTTTATATGGTCATCTGCTCCAGGCAGTGACAAAAACTCCCCGGTCCTAATGAGGGAAAGATGATACATGGATGTCTTTACAACAAACTTTTTTCAAGAAACAGGAGCTAATATGGATTGTCTCAGACAGAGGCTGAACAGAGGGGCTGCATAAAGGGCCAGTATAAAATAAATAAGGACTTTTTTTGAACTGTGAATCATGCAAAGCTGCTCTAGTGGAGTCCCAGGATAAACATAAAGAGTTGGAAATGAGCAAAATATGACCCCTTTAATTAGTATATACGTATATATCCATCAATAGTAGTAAAAAACTGGTATGGCGACAGCAGTGCAGCTATTGGCAGCTTGGTTTCAGTCTTCTTTGAACCAGGGGGACTTTAGGACCCAGCAGAGCAGGACAGGAAGGAAACTTCCCTCAAACGGCAACAGCGCTAGTTCTCCATGTAAATGAGTACAATAAATTGTGAGATGGTTGCAATGTGTGTGTGTGTGTGTGTGACTGTGTGTATATGTGTGACTGTGTGTATGTGTGACTGTGCTGAAGCACCTGCCAAGTGCCACCTGCAACAAGTGACAACTTCTGTCACAATCTCGTTTTTACTGCCCACCACTACCAGCAACTGTAAAAGTAACAATAAATTAGTTCAAAGCACAACTTTGATACTCACTCACTTACATTAAAACAACCCAGTTGGGAGTATGATTCATATGGTTGATATCACAACTCAGTACGATCCTATATACAATAGCTTTTTTTCCCCTCAGTATCTTGAGATCGATTAGTCAGTGATGTAGTCTACACTGGTGATTCCATAACAAACTTGTCTTGGCAGGGTACCAAATATAGCTAGGTCAGTTGTGCACTTTTTTTTTCCCAGTAGTTTTTTTATTTTTTTATTACCATTTTTGTGTTCATTTTTTGGGCGAGCCTGAAATGAAGGCTGGAGCGATACTTGGCATGATCCCTCCCCTAACACTATATAAAAGCTAGAGTTCATTAGCATCAATCGTTCTCCCGCTCAATCGAGTTGATACACTTACTATTTCCGCCTTCAGCTGATGTGTCCCCAGGATTTCAGAGCAGAGAATACTGCTTATTTTTTTCACGATTTTGAAACATAATTTTATATAGTCTTCCCTTTTTCTTTTTTTTTTTTGTCATTCAAATTTGGCTGGGTGGTTAATAACACATTTTTATGTGGTGTGACAAACTCAGAACACATTTATTATTGCTTTACACAGACTTTAACTTATCTGGATGGAAACAAATAAAACTGAGAAAAATATGGTGGAGGCGGGTTCGATATTTTTTAATAACAGACCTGCTAACATTCTTGTCAATTCTCCACCACCCCACAATATTTGATGAATGCACACTTCATAGATAACATGTTAAAAATGTGAACCCATTGTTTCTGATACCTCAGATTAGCAACATTGCTTTCCAAGATTTGGCAACTGTCAGTGTTATACAAAGAGTGAAAGCCTGTTTGTGTGTCGAGGTGTGTACATGTATTTTAAGTGAAAGTTAAAATGAATTAATCTTGAGATTAATTGGATGAATGACACCAACGGTTAGACAGTCTAGGAAAAGGAAGAGTCCAGTTCTTCAGGCCTGTAGACAGTGGGCAGGGTGTCCCTGCTTTGGGAAACATTGCGGTATGTCCTAGCCCAGGAAACGCAGACGCCTGTAACATTTTTAGAACATCCTCATACCGATGATCATACGAAAATATGTCGGAAGTGTCTATGTGAGCTAGTTAGCTTAGCGGCCACTGGAAATGACACTACACATTACCCATTACCCATTACACATTAACAGAAAGTGTTTATCTAAAACATAGCATCTAAAGGGAAATACATCTGAAAATAAAATGTGATACTTCATTGATCCCCGTAGGGTGAGTGCAGGTTCAGATCCTAGAGCTGGTAGGGATTCAGTGTGTTGCTCAAGGACTCTTGAGCAGGCCGCTCCAGTGCTTTTCCAGCAAATTAATAGATGAAAGTAGATTATATTGTGTAACACAAACCCTCATTCACGGATACATATCATTCTAGGTCCTCAAGGAAATCGGTGATCTGGGACATACCTCTGCAGACCTAAAACTAAGCAGAAAACCCGTTTTCCAGGAGGAGGAGGAGGAGGAGGAAGAGGAGGATGAAGACGAGGAGGAGAGAAGCACCGCTAGCTTCCTGAAGAAGAAGAAAAGAATTCTTACAAGTTTTCAGAACAGCTTTTTCTCTGGATGCACACCAATCAGGGAAGAATCTTAAACTGGACAGAGCAGAGTAGAGTCTTGTGCTTTATTTAGCTTTTTTCTTCATCTGTCCATTTAATGATTTTTTTTTTTTTTTTTTTTTTAATGGTCTTTTCCATGTTTTTAGTCACTTTTAAATGTTGTGTACTGTACCTAAAATAAAGTGTAGATATTGATTCAAAAACACTCTTTTAATTATCTATAGGGATAGAGGCTTACAGACTAACTGTGAATTGCATTAAGTGATGTAAAAGTGTGTTGGAATGCAGACAAGCTTATCAACAAGCCCATGTGTAATTATTTGTTCAGTGTAATATATTACAGATCAAGACTGCCAGGCAAGTTTAAACATTCTTCCCAAGATCCCGTGGCTGCTTCTCATTTACGAGATCCCCATCTCCACTGTGGAAATCTTGGAGAGGAAGGTTAGCCGATTGGGTTTGTATGAGAGCCTTAGCAGCACCGCCCTCTATGGAGAGAACAAACTCAAGCTAGCTCTGAGGTCCTTGGAAGAGGGATTCAAGGTAACCCGGGGCGAGAGGTGATGCCGTGCGTGGACTCGAGCAAACCGGAGGTGGCCGGAGCTTGAATCGGAGCTGAGGACCGGGAGCACAAACAGCTGATGGGAGTGGTGACACGGGGGAGGGCAGGGCTGGGCTGGGTTCCTTGGCTGCGCCCCGTCTTGACACCGGCAAGGGGAACGAGAAGTGAAAGCTGATCCAGCAGGAGGTGAGGAGAGGGTGAGCAAGACCGTGTCCATCAGGTAGCAAGGAGCCTGGACGAAGTGGGAGGAGGCGATGGAAAGGAAAGCCTCCTGGTCGGGTCTGTGGAGAACCGAGCCACACCGCATCTGATTCCTCATCCAGGCAGTCCAGTTTACACTGGCTAATTTGTGCCACCAAAATGTAAACATTTCAGTCAATTTCCAATTGAATACTTGAACAGAAGTCTTATTTCGACGTTAACAATGCTCCACCGTCATCTTTACACAGTACCTTTGTAAGTAGTCTTCTTCAGATCTTGTCACAATGCTGTTGGTATTAGAGATCAATAAAGTCTAACTTCCAACTCTTGGTTTTTAATTAGAAATATTCAAAAAAATGTGTCTATATTGTCTCATTGTTAAATGATTTGGCACCGTATGTTGAGGGAAATTGATTTAATTTGGTAATATTTATGATTCATGTCTGTAGATACTTCTGAGGGGCAATTAGTCTTTAAGAGAAAGGTTATTTGCCTATGAACTGAAATTAAATCCTACACTGGACTATGAGCAACAGTCAATCGGATGAGTGATTTATTATTTTTTACTAATACTGCTTTTTTTAATCTAACGGAAAAGGAGCAAAGGTAAATTCTGCATTTAATAAATGGGGCAGAAAAAACCCCAAAGTCCCTCAGCTTCATGTCTATTATTTAAATGTATCTGCTTTTGCTTTGTGTGATGTCTTGGTCATCAGGTGTGCTATTATAATTTTGATTTCCAAGTCCATTGAGAACAACACAAATCTCTGTAAATCTGAAAAATATTTCCGCTGCATTCCTTCTGTTCCTAACTCGGGTTGTACCGTATAACTAACCACTGGGGACGCTTCCTAGTTAGCCCAGCTGGAGTCCATGGCGGTATCTCTCTGTCTCATTCTGCCTGTATTTCACGTGCAGTTAGTTTTTCTCCACAGTGCGTTTACAATTGTTAACATGCTTATAAATGTGCAGACTTAAAGAATGTAATGTCCATTCCAAAGTATGACATTTTATAGACGACAAGGGCTAGGGGAAGAATTTACTCCAGTCACAAGTTGGACAAATAGTTACTGTAGTTTGAAATGTAGGAACTGTTTTTATCTTCTTTTTTTGTTGGTACTAACTGGTTCAAATAAAGGTCATAACATTTGAACCAAAATGATTCAAATGTGTATAAGGTGTGCATACTAAACCCCCAGTGGGTGTGAAAACAAGCCCAGAAGTGTTCTAAAGTAAGCTTCCCCTTTAATGCTGTGACATCCTGCCTGACCTCTATGGCCTCAGAGAGCTTTGCTTTTGTTGGCTTATGTTTACTTCTCATGGTGCTGAAATTGCTATTTTTCTGAATCCTTCCCTGTGCTAGATGCTTGATGAGGCCTGTGTTTGCTGCTTGTGACTGTACTCTGCTGTACTGTATTAGCTCAGACAGCCTTGACTACCACATTCTCTACTAATATCACCTTTAGATTGTTGTGGTGTACAGTGTTTCACTGGTTGGTGTCCATCAGAAGAGAACCCCCTCCTGTTAGAAGAATATAACATGCTAACAATTGAGCATGATGATAATTTGATTTAATCATCATTTAAATTATATAATAATTAATCCTTAATAAAGGATCATTCACTTACGTTACAACCCACCTATGGTGGATCCCAAAACAAAGGGAGGACACGAGGGTTAAAACCTAATATTTATTCCAAACAATAGGTAAACTTAAGAAAAGGTTAAGTGTGGTAGTGTTTTGAACCAAAACGAGATAGAGAGAGCTGCAGGGAGGGAGAGTCTTAAATGTCACCAGGTGCCATAATTTTTCATAATCATAATTTGTTGAAGAATCAAATGTCAATGATAGGAATGAGGTCACACCCATCCAATTACACGTAGGCAGCTTAAAACGAACTGAGTCATTAATACAACAATAATTTACCTTGCAATAATTACACTTAGATGTTCATAATGTGAAAGAGTTACAGTGTCTGACTCTCTTAGACTATTACATACATAATGCATGTATATACAACATAATATATCATTCATTATGTCTGAATTTATGCAGAGAATGTTGAATACTTTGTCTATTTATTTGTGAATGTATTTGTTGTAGAAAATTATAATACACATCTATAGGAAATATATAAATGGCCTATTGGTCATTGTTCTCTTGCTTGTTGATCTGCTGTCCTCTACTGGACAAATCATTTCAAAGTGTTATATGATCTTCACAACAAATGTCTACCACTTCGGGTCAGCCAGTGTGTTGATATTACCTCTTTTCTGCAGGGGAGGTGAAAAGTCCAGCTTGTTTTGAACTGTAATGTTCAAACATTCAAGCAACGTTCAAACAACATGTTTCCTTCGGGGCAGTTTGTAAAAGACCTTCAAAGGTAGTGGTATTTTTCTGCTCATTCCCTGCCCGAGGTGGATAAAAGGAGAAGGCAGTTTTACCGAGCTCTGAGTGCACATTGACATCGAAAAGAATCTGATAACTGGACCTACTGTTATAGTATAAGTAGGTGGTTTACCTTACAATGTAGTTTGTAGAGTATGACTGACTCCTTGAACAAGAGAGGTCACAGATTTAATAAATAACACATGAAATACAATTGGCAGACAGACAATAGCAAACAAATCAAAAGGGCAAATTAAAGCGAGAGGAGGTCAAGATAGTTAAGTTATTGACCTAGATGATGGGTCTTTTAAAGTAATTTCAACAATTGTGTGATAGATAATGGATCGTTAATGAAATTCATTCATGCAACCTCACATGCAACCTCACATGCAACCGCGTGTGTTTTCAAGATCATTTCATGAACAACAAATTACTGTTTTTATCTGATTTAAACTGCAATTTGAATTATTGTCCCCTTGGGTACTGTTGATTCTAAGGTATGAGGAACAGCTTTATCTGTATTCCAGATTAATGGTGTACAAATATTCTCTTTCTCTGTCCCTCTCTTAGAGACACTGGACTCTGTACTCAAGCACACCAATCCCTTGGACTTGTAAGATAAGATAACTGTAGCGTGAATGAAAGGAGGTAGAAAGTGTGAAACACAAATCAGCTATCTCCCAGTTGAAAAAGTTACTATTTCTAGTTTAAAACGCCAATACACAGTAGGCCTTATTAACTAAACTTGACTAGAAATGGTGAAGGGGTTCGATGACAACCTCTACCGCAGCATTTTGCAAACGACAACAACAGGCAAAACAACGCTGGCTACGTAAAAGTAAAATATTTATGTAGGGCCTCCAATAGGTAATTGCAAACCAGTCGAATGTAAGTGTTCACTTTATTTTATGAGATTTTACAATAAGCTGTATTGCATTTGTCACGTCAGTGCAGTGTAAATTCCTATTTTACAGTCGCCCTAAGTGTAAAAAATGATATACATGGCAGAGTTTATCATTCAGGCTCATTTAAATTCAGGCAATCACTAAACGATGCTGTGTTCTGCATTTACTGTAAAGCAGGTCAAAGAACTTTCATTTTTACTGTAATGTTTGTTATTGCTGTCATATCTATTTTATTATTTATATGGTTATTTTGAAACATACTCTGTACCCTTCTTTTTACCAGTCGTAAGCACAGTCTTCCAAAGGCCTTTTATTGTGCTGCTCTGTCTAGAGTCCAGTCTTGTGCTTCCTCATGTGCTCTTGCTTCATAGAGTTGAGCTTCATATCTGCTTATTCCTGTGTGTGTGTGTGTGTGTGTGTGTGTGTGTGTGTGTGAGAGAGAGAGAGAAAAATGAACATGACTGAATGAGAATGTGTGTCGGGCTCACTTTCTCAAAGTTCATCATACTGTAGCTATTTCTACAGGTGAAGCAGTTTGATTTCATACAAAAGGTGAATAGAATGTTTACATATTGAAAAACTGGCTTCAGTGGGTTCAATGAGCTTCTTTAACTGCATTAATATCAATTAACAGGAAATGGTGACAATTGTTATGGTAACGCTGAAGAATAAATAAAGTGAGTTCTTAAAATCACAAGACAGAAATACTATTTTAGAGCTTTTTCTGTGTATGAGACATTACATTATATTTTGTGCTTTGGACAAAAGAGATGTGCTCCATATTGGCCCAACCCTCTGCGTCTGGCAGTATGGAATCAGGATGTTGGATTGAGGGGCAGGGCATTCAGCCTGTTAAATATTGACTGGAAGTATAATAATTAACCTTTCTTCAACTCCCGATCTCTTAAACTGGCTGCTCTGCCTCTCTGCCATTGCCTCTCTGCCATTGCTGACAAATACACCTTTTTTAATTTCTCCTCTTACTGTATCGTTATCACCCTCCGTGTGCTTTGACCTTTCTTGGTCCTATCTTCTATGTTTCCACATTTCTGTACTACCTCATACTACTACTGTACTATCCCTGCTCCCCGTGGTACGGCACTCTGTCAGTCTAAAATCTTTGGCCTGCTCCAGCGAAAGCCAACCGCACGATATTGCATCCGAAGGTGAGTACAGTTCTGAGCTGAACTTAAAGATTTATTTGGCTAATATGCAGTATTGAAACAACCTTGTAGCAAAAGTCTCACATGTAAAAATTAAAAAAAAATAGTTTACACTTTAATAGTTCACTTGAATTATGAATAATGGCTATCTTTAATAAAACATGATGATTTCCTATTCTGATAATCCATAGAGGTTAATTATACTTATGAGTTTGGGTTTTTGTCTTTTTTTGCAGTTGGTTAATGAATGTGGGTCAGGTCAATAGTATTAATTTAGTTTTTTGACACTGTACTTGATATATGTGGTATAGGTCTAGCAATGATACTAAATCGATGTGGGTCTCACACACAAGAGGCAGAGAGAGAGAAAGAGAGATAGGGTCTGATATTGTGGTCAGTTTCACAATGGTTTTTTCAACAGAGTAAAACACAGGCCTAAGCAAAAAGAAAATGTACGTGACAGACAGCCTGACAGAGCCGGCGCTCATTGAATTGCTTTATTGTTTTGTTTTTCGGAAGATACAGTGCAGGTGGACAGGTATTTACTGCAAGGCAAAGTCTAACGGAGCTATTACAGGGAAGACTGGCCAAGAGAGAACGAAAAGTTAAAAAAAAAAAACGAATTGAAAAAAAAAATGATACAAAAAACGTACCTCTGGTTCAAAACTGATACCACGCCGACCAAAAATAAATCAGGTCTTTAGTAATTACGAAGAAAATCAAAAAGTGATTTTTGGTAGAAAATACAGAACTTAATGTCTAACAGGTCAGACACACCCATTGTATGTTCACACACTGAAAAGCGCCCTCATGTTGACGACTACCATAAAACCGGTGTTATCTACACAGGCCTTGGCCCTTTGGTCATCCTGTTGGAGGAGTGTGAGCAATGATGCCATCTATTTCAGGTCATAAAACCAGGAGGAGGAAATTGCCCGGTCAAAGTCAGCTGCAGGGGGAAGGCTCTACCACAGTGACTCTAAGTAATGCCTTTAACTCCAAGTCCTTGGTAATTACCTAGTGTTCATTTTGTCTTCTCTCTCTCTCTCTCTCTCTCTCTCTGTCATACTTTCATTTCAGGCATTTCCGCACCAGCGTCCCGCCCGAGGGAAAGACGTGTGGTCTGGCGTAGGCCACACGTCGATGCAGTGACGTTACGAACCCGGAGAAGCAACGGTGTGGCAGCGGCAGCCAGCGGACGCCACTGGTGCTTACTGGATGTAACAGCAACTCCATGTGGAAGCTGTTTCTGTTCCAGTGGAGGTGCTGTTACCTGCAGGGAGTCACCGCAGACGACTTTAAGTCTCAAGTCATGTATTGACGGAATGACGGAATGATTTTTTTTGTAGTAAAATGGCTTCCATCTCTGGCTATATCAGTTTAGCTCTGGGACAGCCGCTCTTTTATCTTTCTATCGTGTATGTATGTATTAACTGACTATATTAAGTGACTCAAGTTGGCAAAGTATGAATGAATCTAGGGTGTGTGCTTGACGGGTGAAGAGTGATGGGGTACAAGGTGATGACCTATGAATTGACAGCCAGTACTTTTAACAGCTGCCTGTCAGTTCTGTAGGCCACTGCTGTGTTAGTCCCGCTAAACATGAAGGTAGCAAGGAGGTTTTGCTATGTAATGTGTGCCTACAACTGGTGTATCAATAAAAGTTGTTGGAAAAGTTGTTTATGTACTACTTTATTTTTTATCTCACTTCCTTTTGAAGTATCTTTTACAGTAAATAAAGACAGTAATTCTTTCTGCATGGGTGGGTCCATCAGGTGGCCTTTGGCCCTATATCAAACTCCAGTAATCAAGATAAGAACACATAGAAAATATATCCAAAATTATTATACTACCTTACACGTGTTTCATCAATAAAAACGGTAAACTAAATAGAACAACTACGCAGAGCAATATAAAAAGTTAGCGATAGCATGTTTCAGTTTATTTTTTGTATAGCCCTTTTTGTATCAGATTACACAAACGTCTCGAAGGGCGTTACAAGCTCGTTAACAGAGGAATTAAACGACACCCCCTGACCTTGACCCTCGATCAGACAAGGAAGAACTCCCAGAAAACTTTAGTTAGTATACTTTAGTATACCTTGGGAAGGGATACATCCTTCATGGATGGTCAGGTGTGCAATAGGTGCTGAGTGGGTGATTTACAATCAAGTTTGGAAAGGTAACAAAATGTACAATTGGACCTAAGGGGCAGTAGTAAAATCATAAGGAAGTGAGAATCTCCGGCCGGGGTGACATCACAACGGTCTCCAGGACGACGGTGCAGCCAAGTCAGTACAGTTCCACTCATCGCCCCCACAATTGTCATGACAGCCGTGGCGCACAGGCACACCACCCTAGGGAGGAAGAGAAGGAAACCCACTCAGACACAGTAGAGGCACTCGTTCATCCAAACACAGAAGGAGACATGGTACACACTATTAGACATGATAAGAAAGAACAATGTAAAGAGTAAAACTAAAGAGGATGAACGCAGGTGGCCAGGGTAAGGACCCCGTCCAGAAACGTGGAATACAGGTTAATCATAGAACCAATACATATAGCGGGATACATTCAGCAACAATTTTACCTTTATTATATAGCTACATTATTATGCTCGACCACACAGGGAAGGTTTGTTAGAAAATTCTGAAAGAACGGGAAAGATAAAAGGACTACTGTCATAGACCTCGACACATACTGAGTTCAGTTCAGTACTGGAGCGCCACCTAATTTGAAGTGTCTTTGGTATCTGACATACTGAAATCTGTGAGAGGCATTTGGTGAAGAAGCCCGATACCATCCAACCATCACCTACTCTGGCCAGCCCCTTAAAGGGCAGTTTGAACCTCTGGGTACTGCTTCAAAATGGATAAACTCACGAGTTAAAAAAGCAGGGACTTATGTATCCCAACCTTATTTAGAAAGATGCGTTTAAGATCTTTGTTTTTTATGTATGTTTGTATGGCATATAATGTGGTCATTTGGTATGTGTTTTTTTTCCCCTTACAAGAAAATAAAGATTTGAACTGAGTTTAAATGAATCACTTGCACCCATAGCCGAGTGGAAAATTTCCCCCACCAGACTTTGACTTTTGCATTTCGCTTTGTCCATGTTGATAATTCACCACCTTAATAAAAAAAAAATGCCACGTATTCATTAGACTCTGAAATGAAAACAACAGGGGTGCCAAGCCCAGGACTACTGTCAGGAGATGATGACAAACACAGATAGAAAGACTCAATATGAAACAAAAATCAAGGTAAGTTCAAGAGTGTTGGCTGAAATTACAGTACAGTTTAGACATTATTTCCAACTTACTTTATTTGTTAATAGTTTAACAATAGCCTCAATCTAACAAGGAGCTGGTAGCTTTATGCTTTCATTATTGGCTCTAGAGTGATAATTAATAATTGACTAAAAGTCTGGATATGTCAATTTAATTGCCTTTTCTGCTTCTACTCTCTACACAGTAGTTCTCATTTACACCACCTGAACTGCACCTTTTTTTCCCAAACAGATCAAATGATAGATCAATCTGGAAACTTTGTGGGCCACACAGGAAGTCAGTAAATGCGCTATTCCTGCACTGTCAATTTTTTTACAAACTGTTACATACACATGGTTATCACATGGTTATCTGTGATACTGGGTTAAATAGGCAGCAGGGTGTCTAAATTAAATATACTATGACCGGCTGCATAGGCATAGCCGTGGTATGCCTTTTCTTGTCTAATTTGGAACTAATTTAACTGCCTTACAGACAATGTAATGCTGAAACTAATTATAAAATTGACCTAGAGTGCTTCAGGATGGCTGTGAGATCGCTGCATGATACTTCATTGTTGAGCCATTGATACAGCGGTTGGTGTGTAGGCTGGTCTATAGAGGCAGACCACAAATAGGCTTTGTCCACACTGGCAAGGAAAAACAATCCATCACTATCCATTGAGTTTGTATTGTTAAATAGAGCCATCTTGTCACGAGTCAGAAAGAAACAAATTCCAAAAATGCCAAAAAATGCCAATGAGTGGTTGGCTGTACAGGGACCCTGAACTAAGTTTTTAGAAGCATCCAGAAACCCTGTTACAAAAAACACAAAAAATATATGAAATGTTACATCTATCATGGTCAGTCAGTAAGCTTCTAGCCCACTTAACTAAAATACTAGAGTACTGATTCATCAAAAAGCTCATTAAAGCTGCATTGTGCGATATTTTACCTCTACCGATAATGAAGTATAATTAATTAACAAGCTGTTACAGTTGCAAACATGCTTGCCTTCCCCTGCCCTGCAGCACCTTTCATCACTCCTCTCCCTGTCCATCAAAAACCTCACACACTGCAGGTCAACAGATTTTTAGGAGGAGTTTAATAGAGACTGCTGGGCATTGTAAACATGGTTTAGAAAACAGGGAATATCAACACACTGGCCTACCATAGGTAGCAGTTGTTACTACCTAGCTGTTCGTGCTATTTTAACATTAAATATATTGCGCAATGTAGCTTTAAAAAAAATAATATCGTGACCGCAGAAACGCATTCGAACGAGAACAAGAAGCGCATTGAACTGCCGCCATCTAGTGGGAAACGGCCGGTGACGCACTTCCTCTTACCGAGAGAAACGCGCTAAAACGATGTTCCGGTGAGAAGCACGTAACAAGGAGAGTAGCATGGCATCCGACGGCACGATGTCTAATGGACGAGACCCCGTTTCTCTGAACGGAGAACCAGCCGCCAAGCGACCGCGGGAGACTTTACAGGAGGGTCTGCGCGTCCCCAAGGAGCCTCTCAACAAAGTCACCGTGGTCCTCGGTGCGCAGTGGGGCGACGAGGGAAAGGGAAAAGTGGTGGATTTGCTTGCAATGGATGCGGATATTGTATGCAGATGCCAGGTAGGTTGCGACTTTAAGTTATGATGTTGGCGCTTGCTGGGCTGGTAATTATACCACTACTGCTAAATGTTGTCTAATTACAACGACGGGGGCTTGGAATTCATAAATATTGGTGACGTCAACGTCAACAACCTTGTCTGTCCTCCGGGCGCCGAGCGGCTAGTAGAGCTAGCAGGGCGACACATGGGCTCTGATGTGCTGGGCTGTTCAAACGGGCTTTTGTACCCGATCCCATGCGAAAGACGTCCAAACGTGTACGACCTTTAACTCTGGTAGTGCTCTCGACAAATCATTGATCGTAACAGGCTGTGTTTTGCGAGGCGCTGTAACCGTGTTGAGCAGCTGTTCTACTTTCTGACCACACGCTCCATTGACGTGACGCTGTGGCTGAAAACTCTATTAAAACTCTATTGTTATGAGTTGGTGTTGTAGTTTAGTCTGCGTACACGCACTGTTACTAGTCTTAGGATTCAACACTTGATCTCGACTACACGTACTTTCGTTGAATTGTTGTCTTCTGAAACAATTTCAAAAGTAATATTTGCCAGCTAAGCCGACTGCTTTCTTGGTGCTCTTAGTAGTCTCAGTTTTGATGGGCCGTATTATTTATTTCCCTTATTTTTTTATGCTTGTCATAAAATTGCTTACCAGGATGCTTTATTTATTCTCCCTTCTTATAGACGTTATTATCTCTTAAAAAAAAAAATTTCTTATCAAATGTCTTATACACCCTGTGTAAAGCACTTTGAATTTCCTTCTGTATGAAGTGTGCTATATAAATAAAATTGAAATAAAACCTTGCCTTGCCTAAATGATTGTATACATTCCAGGGAGGCAACAATGCCGGCCATACAGTGGTGGTGGACTCAGTGGAGTATGACTTCCATCTGCTGCCAAGTGGAGTGCTCAACAAAAAAGCTGTGTCCTTCATTGGTGTGCTACATCCCTGACCATACTTTTGTGCACTGATCAGTTAACACCTCAGCAAAGTATCGATTAAATCAAGCAGTATCCTGTTCTCCTTTCTCCACTAATAAGAAATGTCTTCGTAATACAGGCAATGGGGTTGTGATACACCTACCTGGGCTCTTCGATGAGGCTGAAAAGAACTTGCAGAAAGGGAAAGGTAGGGAATATGGTGTGAAGTATTAGTGCCTGGTATTTGGATCAAATGGAATAAGGGTTTCTCGTAACATTTAAAATGCATTTTTGTGTTGTATTGTCTAGGACTACAAGGATGGGAGGAGAGGCTAAAGATTTCCGATCGTGCTCACATCGGTAAGTCAGCATGTCTTTTTTTTCTTTCTTTTTTTTTTTAAACAAACTCTTTCTGTAGCATAATGGCATGTTATTGACAGTCTCCTCAATCTGCACACAGTGTTCAACTTCCATCAAGCTGTGGATGGGATCCAGGAACAGCAAAGGCAGCAACAGGCAGGGAAAAAGTGAGTCTCTTTTACTACCACAACTTGAATATCATCAGATCCTTACATGGGTACATTGTGTTGTGCGTTGTGAATACTACACTGTATTCTTGTACTAATGAGTATTCTTTTTTTTCAGTTTGGGAACCACCAAAAAGGGTATCGGTCCTGCTTACTCCTCCAAAGCTGCTCGGAATGGCCTGCGAGTCTGTGACCTTGTCTCTGATTTCAAGGTTTTTGAGGAGAAGTGAGTGCTATGTCATCTGTTCTCAACATTTTATAGAACCTGTCATTTCATAAAGTAGCCCAGTTTCGAAATTAAGTGTCACAGACTATTGTAGAAACATTTTAGAGAAGCTAAAATGACAGCAGGACTTTTTTTGTGGTGGCATGCAATGGTGACATTCCCCCATCAGATGCGAACAATGTTTTAAAAAGTCATTGCAATGTGAGAGTGTGAGAATACTGTTTTAAACAGTGTATAACAATTGCAGTGTTTATGCGTTTATCTTTGTCTTAACATTGCTTTGGCTACAAATTAGAAGACTGGTTTGATTTGCCTGCAATTCAGTTATTGAACTTCTCTTAATAGAGACTAACTAAAATAACAATTAGAGACTAAATAAGAAACTGGAAATGTTCTTCAGAATGTTCCTGTTTCACATAAAGGAAGAAAATCTATCACATTTGTTTCACAATGACATAGACCAATGTTGTTGTAGATTGCAAAATGTTCAAAAAGGGAACTGAGGAGACACTACTATTAATTCAAACCTACTGTCTTGTAATTACTCTAAAACGGAACACATCATTAGACAGTTAAATAATTTTTATTGAAACATATCAATTGTTATGTATCTATGCAGTTGATTTTAGATAGATCTTAAACGGTGTATGACCTCTTTTGTTGCTGCTGAAGATACCATAAACATCTGTTGGTGCCAGTATGATCCTTTCTGTTTACATTCAGGGTTCTTAGCTTCTACCTGTTGTCTTTGTCTCCAGGTTCCGTGTGTTGGCGGACCATTTCCTGACGATGTACCCAAACCTCAATGTTGACATAGACAATGAGCTGCAGCAGTTGAAGGTAAAGACAACTCAGCCTATGAGTTCTCCACCTTGGCAAGTGTCCGTGTTGTCTACCTCAGTTGCAGCTTGGACTGCATATGGGCGCAGCTTATGAAATGAATACGTTTCTTGGGCCAAGGTGATTTTTGTACATGTTTGTATGATAAAGTAAAGTTGTGACTGCTTTTACACTGAACAATATTCACTCTTCTCACAGTAATAGTTTTTTTTTCTTACACACTAATCAGTGTTATCAAATTCATATGTGACAGCTGGAGAAGTTTCACATTTACCTAAAGAGTTGTTGCTACCATCTTCCCAGGATTATGCTGAAAGATTGCGCCCTCTGGTGACTGATGGAGTGTACTTCATGCACAAAGCTCTTACTGGACCAAGTAAGAAAATACTTGTGGAGGGAGCCAATGCTGCCCTCCTGGATATAGATTTTGGTAAGTACTGATAGGTTTGTGGGTAATGTTTAATGGGCTATTTTATTAGGAATTTTTACTCAAGATAAATATGTATTTTTAAACATTTTTATTTATCGCTTTTCATTTTTAAGGCACCTACCCCTTTGTGACGTCATCAAACTGCACAGTTGGAGGAGTATGCACTGGCCTCGGTGTACCTCCTTCGTACGTTGGCCGAGTGTATGGCGTCGTCAAAGCTTACACCACCCGGGTGGGCGTTGGCGCTTTCCCAACAGAACAGGACAATGTGAGTACAGGGGAACATTGATTGGTTGTTATATTTAACATCTGGTTGGTTCTTTAATTCATGACTATGAGAAACATGCCAGGCAAAATAGACTTGTGCCTTGATGTATGTTGCTTGTACGTTGATCTTATGCATCTTTTGTATAATACTCTCAAATTGACTGTGTGAGATGTGATAGCCAGATGATCTTTAGGCTTTATATAATGCTCTTCTTTACTTACACACCACCCAACTGCTTTTTCAGGAAATGTTGCCTAATTGCATCTGTTTATTTAATCAAATTATATGATAAAACCACATACAGGCACACCTCCCTCCCATTCAGCTTTTGCCAATATTTGCTGATTTGTATCCAAAGTCTAGATCTTCAGGTAGTGCTGTAACAATGACGTAATTGTGACTTTGGTACAAATTCTAGCCTAGGTATCATGGTTTCAATTCTAAAATTAATTCACGGCTGCATCAATCCATCCATACATACATACATACATGTGCTCACATCAAGACAGCATTGTTTAAAAGGAGGATATGACTGTAAATTCATGTGAGCCATGATTTTCTGGTAAATTGTAGGTTAATAAACTTGCGTATTATATTTTTGAGTTAGATTTTAGTTAACTCACAGTTGGCAATACTAAACATGACCTGAAAACACTAATAGAGTACCGGTTTTGGAAAAAACGTTTCTCAAAGTGCTATTTCAATGCCAGTATACCATATACAGTATCAGTATCTCCAAGTCAGAAATCTAAAAGCCCTAAAACTTTTTTGCTGCCTCCAATTAAAAACTGCCATTTTGTTCTGAAACATCTATTCATTACTTAAGTGTTTCCTACTACTTAATAACACCTCATATGGCTCATTAAGTCTCATGCACACACCTGGGTATTTTGCTGTTTCTGGTACCAACCAATTCACATCAGTGTTACAGAGGAATAACAATTAAAACATTTGCCCCAAGTTTCACTAAATTTATTGACATTATGTTATTTATATATAGATCAGAGTAGGTTTTGTCTTGTCAGTCAGTCAATCACTATCTTTGTTTTGTTTTGCTTTACTTTTAATTGGTAAAGCAACAATGTTAAGTACAACATGCAAGGCTACACCCCTAACACAAGTTGACACAACAAAGCCTCACTCTGGATTAATTTAATACATTTCTGAAAAAGAAGCGGTTGAAGATGTGATTGTGGGATCTAGCAAAGCATAATATAAAGCAATATTGAAACACTCAACCGCATTAAGCCAGAATGTTGCAAAGACCCCTCCAATTTAGTTTGACCTAAATAGGCCCATCTTTTCCACATCATCCTCAACAATTTTTAAACCTTTTTGTCCAATCTCCCAAATTAGCATTGACAGTTGACAATGTTTTGCTTGTTTGCTGTGTTTTAGGAGACTGGCTCTCTGTTACAATCCAGAGGGAGGGAGTTTGGTGTGACTACAGGCCGAAAGAGGCGTTGTGGCTGGCTGGACCTGATCTTGGTCAGATACGCCCACATGGTCAATGGCTTCACTGCGTAAGGGACCCACAATATCCCAGAGATTTTGCTTTTTAAAAGTATGCTTTATGCTGTGTTCTTGTCATGTGTTGCCCTCATATCTGGCCAAAATGATTCCCTTTTGCAGAATTGCTTTGACAAAGCTTGACATTCTGGACACGCTGCCTGAGATCAAAGTGGGTGTGGCCTACAAGGTTGATGACCAACCTCTACCTAGCTTCCCTGGTACGTGATCCTCTTTTTGATGAAGTATTTTTTATGTACTTTTCAAGTGAAATCCAAGCAAGATTGTGATTATTCACAAGGTGCTATATAAAGACATTACAATTATATGGCACTAAATTTCATGCCATAAAATGTATACTATACATGATGTTTGTTATATTTGGCTATGATGGATATCATAGACACATGTACTGAGACTTTATCATCATCTTGACAAAACGTTTGACAAAAACTCACCCCCAACCAACAAATCAACAATGCTATTAAAGCATAATGAATGCAAAAACAGTGTATTAGTTCAAATTTTTCATAAACTTATTTTACCTTCTTAAAAGATGGGCAGATATTTATAATCGTATTTCGTTTATAATTGTATTTAATGTTACCTAAGGTCTTCTACTTAAACGGTCAGTTTTTAATGTCAGGAAATGCAAGATCTTTGTTTTTTCAAAGATCTATTTTTCAGCAGATTTAAGAGTACAATTATCCTCTACATGACTCTGCTTGTAGTGCCAAATGCAACAAATTAATTTGTTATGCTGATAAATGGAAGATACAAAAAACGGCAACTATAATCATTTATGCATTATGTGACTCTATGTAGCTGTGCTCTTCCAACACAACGCATATTGATTTTAATTTTTTGCTGAATGTATTGTGTTTATTTAAGGGATTATTCTCTGCTAAAAAGAAATTCTCAGTTTCTTCTTTCCAAACTTTGTGTGATGGTGCAGCAGGCTCGGGCTGGGTGATATGGACAAAACCAAATATCACAATATTTTTCATCAAATACCTTGATATCGATATTGGGACAATATTATAGCGATGACTATTGGTGCTTTCACAAAATATTTACACAATGAGATTTTTGATCAATAATAAGTACTTTGATAAACAATAAGTAATGTAGATATAAAGTGGGTAAAGGCAAATAATAGAACAGCTAGAACAGTCTGGTAAGACTGACATCACTTTACTGTAATGCAGCCTTTAAAACCAGGAAAAGACAACACTTATGCCATATCACGATATTACGATATCCAAAATACGATATATAGTCTCATATCATGATATTGATATAATATTGATAGCCACTTATGTATATTACCTCCAGTCAAATCATAGGGAGTGGCTGCTTTACTTGAATGCATCTCTTCAAAGCCCATCAAACAGAACTGTCTTCTGTTTATCCAACATGTGTTCCACTGGCTGGGCCTCTATAGGCTAATATTTCTATATTTCTACGTTGTACTGTAAATCAGTTGGGGAACCCCTAAATGTACATTTCAGTGCCCACTGTCCTTCATTATTAATCTGCTTCTGTTGTAGCAAACATGGATGTTTTGACGCGGGTGTCTGTGGATTATGAGACCTTGCCTGGCTGGTGCTGCAGCACTGAGGGAGTGCGAAGTTTTGAGGAGCTGCCCTCCCAGGCACAAGACTACATTCGCTTCATTGAGGACTTCTTGCAGGTGCCAGGTTAGTTGAGAAGCACAATGTCTATGGTGCATCAATGGAGAGGATGCAGGTGAACAGGTCATTGATTTGAGGAACTTGCCAAACATGTTTTTTTCTTTTGTTTTGTTCTCTTTTCAGTGAAATGGGTTGGAGTCGGCAAATCCAGAGAGAGCATGATCAAGCTTTTTTGATCTGTGGTAAATTCCGGAACCAATGTCACTCTTGGTTTCTCACAAAGACAACAGCTTCCTGGATAACCTGATGAGTTTAAAACATGAACTCTCCTAAAAGACATGAAAATACATCACCAGCAAAGTTATTGTGAAAATCTTAGTTGCTCTTGTGGTTCACATTTACAATAATTCTTCCTAGATGTAATTTATGCTGCATTCCACAAAATGTTTTCTATATTTATTAGGGTGGTAATTTTAAATAGCTGGTGCAAACGGATCAATCAATCTGTATTTAATTTCACAATTAAGCATGATCAATTTTTATTTTGCTTCATTTGAAGCAAAATGTTAAAATGTATCACTTCACCATATAGTTATATTTTTACATAATCTTTGATGAGTAAATGTTGAAAAGATGTAGAGACCTTTGGATAAAGGGCATGTCATAAAGTAGGAATTAATTATTTGCAGGCTTTGCAATGAGAAGGGACACAAAAAAGAAAGCCTTTAAAGATCATAAGGTCTTGAGATTATAAAATCAGTAAGATTGTGATTTTTCTTTTTTTCTTTTTTTAAATAGAGAATTTAAAAAGCTTCCATGTATGTCACAATGATTAAGGATAACACAAAAAGCTTAACTTCCATTGTGGTCCTTGGCTTTGATATAGATCCTTGCAACATCACGACAACTCCCTAAAATAGACAAATTGCAACGCTTTGTTAATAACCTGTATTTCATTTATTGTTTTCCTCATTAAACATCAGTAAAAAAAACAAGTTATACTTAAAGAGTATCCACTTGCACTCAAAGGCGGTGGCTGGTGTTGAGAAGGTTTGAGCACCCTTTAGGAACAGTGGGCCTAAATGGACGTAAGCTTAAAATGCAGCTCAACATTTCATCCAGAGCATTCCATTCATTTTGTCAAAGTAAATGACTTTTACTCATCCTGCTACCACTCTGACGGTATCAATAAATGTGAAATGTCCATTTTATTGTTTATTGTTATTTTTGGCTGTACCACAACAGCGGGGCCAGCCCTATAAACGCGAATGTCTGTTCATCACTGACTCACTGCCTGCCGAGTGTTGGAGTTTCCCTATTGGCCGATGTATCTGTTTCACATTAGTTAAAAGCCCTCTAGCGATAAGGCTTTTGGCCACAATTTTGTACATTGACCATACATGGTCCAGCCATATACTAGGTCTTCACCTGGTCTTGTTACTAGTAGTGTTTTGTTTTGGGGTTTTTTACCTCTGGTTTTATACATGTAATGGGTTTACCATAAATTGATAACAAACCTAATCTGTTACAGTCACTGAAAGAAATCAGTAAATGGATACAAATACTTTGGAGAAAATTATTCTTATTTTTATTTAGCCACAAAGTCATTGTCTATTATAAATATATAGATGCCTACATCATTTAGCAGTGTGTTCATTAAAAATGGTGCATCTTATATTGTGTAGATCTTGATGAAGTAATCAAAAACTAATTTAAGGTAAAATGTTCAGTGTCCATATTGAGTTATTAATTTAAATACTACTTATAAGGCTATAATTAGTTCAGAGTTGATTGTTGAATAGAACAGGAAAGCAGTACTGCATTCACTACACATGGATGAATTATAGCGTCATGCTCACAGTTTGTCCTATGAACAATAGAACATAATGTGACTTTAATTCACATATGAAATGACACTGAAGAATAACGGTCTACATATTTGTGTCAGAGTTGGCAGATCATAGAAACAGAAAACGGTAGCATTTTCATTAAAAAGGGTTATTTTAGAGCAGCTCCCTTGCTCCTATTTTTGAATAATGCTGAGTTCTTTTAAATTAATCTTTTTTCCATTTCAACTTAAGCCAAGATAACGATTGATTTGAATAATAATTTACTTAGGATCTGACCTGACCTGACTGACCTGATCTGTACACTCTGTAGACAAAGTTGTCTGGAATATGGACTCCACCTCTTGCGATCCGAACCAAGGGCAAGTCACACCATTGGGTCGAAACCAAAGGTTACCCAAAGACGACGTGTTTTGAGAGGGAGGCACGCACCGGACTTATGTATCTATGAGTGTATACCCCCCTCCCCAACATACTGTACACATCTTCCAGTTGGTCGGCCTCTTAATATGTTTTCTTGCTCTTTCTTACCTCACTGTCTTCTCGGTTATGTTCGCTTCCCCTCCCTGTATAAAAGCTTCCTACTTACAGGGATCAGATTAAAGTGCAAAGTGGATTCCATGGTAAATCGATTAGAGGTGTAAAGAGTGTTGTGGTGGTTCTCAGATATTCCAGTCTGAGTTATGGGTATAAGGCCATTTGGACCTGAAAAATATGAGTTTTAAAAATAAGAGTATCTGAAGAAACACAGTAGTACAGTATACATCCTCTCATCGTAGATACATTTAAATCATATCTCAAGGTGTATGGCACCGGATTATATTTCCCAAAGGTTATGCATAGTAAATCATGTAATTTCACCCGGGTTAAGAAGGTTAGTTTCAAAACAAAATATTTACTGATGACTTGCAACCTCCCTAAAATGGTTATTTTTATTATTTAGCCTGAAGTATCTATGGGTAAAGTAAACAGGCAGTTACTGCAATTTGAATATTGCTATTGGCATTCAAAATGTGAATAACTACTATTTCAGCTTGTGGAAAGGATGTTTCTATCTATAATATCGTATTAAAGATATTACCTCTTACATATTACCTCTTTATTCAAACATATTTTTCGATATAATTTTTTTCATAAACAATAGTAAATTAAAATAACCATTCTTGGTACTGCTTCCCTTGCCGATGTGTAACAATATGTCTTCTGTTTTAAGTTGTTTTCACTACACTGTTGAAAGTGCATCTTCAGTTAAAAGAAACAAAATTGCAGACGTTTGCAAACCAATCAATTTCCAGACCTAAAAGTCCATGCATCATCAGAAATGGCAGAAAGAGAGCTTAGATGCAAGACTGCTTAATTGAAAAAAGTGCTCATAATAGAAGTCATTATCCTCACTCACTGTTCTCATTTCTACTACCACCTTGCTTTTGTTACAGTATGTAATTGCTGCCATATTTTCCATCAGGTCGATCAATTTGAGTGTTTCATGACCATGTAGCTGCTTTTTTTTCTGATGTTGATGGCCCATCCCTGCCCTCCTCCTCATATCCTCTGTCATTTTATTCATTTTCTCTTGTTTCCTCCAATGGATGTACCTTTATTAGTGTATATTTTAGTGGTATTAAACCAAGGACAATTATAAACAACTGAAAGAAGAGCAATTGGAATTAAAGCCATAATTAATTACCAGAAGGAGCAGAAGTAAGGATTTTCACGTTTTCTAACTTGCATGATTGAGTGTGTTTATGTGTATCCAGCAGCAGATGGAATTTCAAAACTGATACTTTAGGTACAGTATACTGTATGTTACTGACAATGACACACCTGAACTATAGAGCACAGTGCAGAAAACATATGAAGTCATAGAACACTGAAGAAAGATTAGTCAATTGCTACTTTTAGAAATACTTTGTGATTTTAGTTTACATATGTTAAATATATATAATATATGTGTATATATATATATATATATATATATATATATATATATATATATATATATATATATATATATATACACACA
>OMKK01083416.1:0-18240 GCA_900302305.1 Polymixia japonica | reverse complement strand
ATGCACACATGTAATACCTATGCCTGCCCATGTCAAAGTGAAGTGTGTGTGTGTGTGTGTGTGTGTGTGTGTGTGTGTGTGTGTGTGATGGTCTTCTGTTTCTCTTGTCTTCATATCACAGTGTTGGATGCAGTGTTGCCAGGGGCTACATGGATTATATGAAGGCAGTTTTGAATTGACAAAAATCAGTAGGGTCAAGACTAGACAGGGGAGACAGGCTACCAGTGCCGCCCCTCAGACCAGCTCTCAGATCAGTAAAGTGGGGCTAAAGCACTGGAGACTCCGGTTGAGAACAGGCCCAGGTACATGTCTGGATTCCTACTACCATCATTGTTACTCATCTTCTTCTCCTTTGCAGAGTCGTGTAGTAAGTTGGATATGAATTGCTGATACTGTCTGTCAGTGTGTTTTGTGCATCATACAACCATATTTATTTTGTATTTCATTTTAACTTCATTTTATCTAATCTTTTATTCATATTATTTACTTGCGGATATATTATTACTATACTATATTATTTTTCTCCTTTCCCTTACTGATTTCTTAGTTTCTTAGTTTTCTTAATCTTCACTCTCAAAAGCTCAAGCTTTTCTTCTCCATTGTGTCATGGTTGTTTTGTCATTATAGAGGCCTAATTTTATGGCAGGAGCAATAACCTGGTTACTAGATTAGTTTAGAACGGAAATCTCCTTTAACCCTCTTTCCACATATCTATAATATATTTTGTGTTATACTTTCACCAAATCTTAAGAATGAGCTATTATTTAGTGTACTGTAAAATGTTGCAGTGGTTTCTGGGAGATGGGCACAGGCTTTCTGTCTCTCTGTGTTTCTGAGGCCGTATTGCAGCAGAGGGCATTATGTTGGGTGACCGGAACCAGCTGAAACCGGTTTGAGGCAGTCAGAGGGCTCACAAGAACAATGCTGTTTCTGTGCTCCACTGAGGGATAGAGATAGTCCAGGCCACTCCATGGCAGCCCTTCATAACACAGCCACTGGTCACTATGGCACAGGCACAGATCCTTCTGCTGACTGCAGGCTGGATCTGTGGGTTATGCAGCATGGCTCGCTGCGAGGGGAGCAGGGAGATTTGGGAAGGGACCAGGGCAGGGGGACGTGGCTTGCTGGGAGTCTGTGAATCTGCAGCCTAGAGCGTGCCTCGCAGGACCATTACATATTTGTCTGTTTGTCTGTCTGTCTGTTGCTGCTAGTGGTGCAGAGAATGACTAAGGAGGATCCTTACCAACACTACCACCTCTCACCCGCTCCCTGGATGTAACCTGACCCTGTATTACGGGCCTTTGTCTGGTTGGGAAGACAGAGGATTTTTTTCCATGCAGGGTGGGGTGGATGGCGTTTTGTGGGCTAGTGGTGTTGTGACTGTGTTTGTTTCAGGATGGAATGAAAGAAAGAAGGTTTGGCTAGTGACTGGAGAGAGACGGAGGCACGAGGGTGAGGAGTGGCTGATTCAATTGCATGTTTCCACTATTGTGATTTTGCCTTCACTTCATTGGGATACTGTATTACACAGTATATGGATTTAAGGTTGTAAATGTTGCATGTTTATTAAACTGGTGTCGAGGAGAGGTGTTTTGTGTTGTGTATTTTTCATATTTGTCTGTATTAAACATTCATTTACTTCCTATGTCAGGCTAGTTTTTCTGTCATGGCTGTCACAAGGCGTTCTCTCTGTCCACCAGGCCCTTTTCTGCTGCAGCTTCTCATAGCTCAGCAGCCATCTTTTTTCTTCGTTTCCGTCCTCTCATTCCCAGACCGTCTCTCTCTCCCTCCCTCTCTCTCTCTCTCTCCTTCCCTCTCTCTCTCTCTCTCTCTCTCTCTCATTTTTCTGCCTTGGCTGGAAATAACTATCAAAGTTGGATTTTGCAACAAATGCTATGTGAAGGAAATGATTCTGTGTAGAGAGTGTGCAGAGCTAGTTGCCATTCATTTGGATTAAACAGCAGTACTGGTTAGACTGCACGTACACCAGACCAGCTCCACAAGCCTGTTGTCCCCCATCCATTAAATGCAGACAATTACACATCAGTCCCATCATTTTTCATTTAAACTGTTCAGTATCACCCTAAAAATAAAGGCTGGGCTTGTTTCAGAAGTTGTAATTTGTTCTAAGGACATTAGCTGAAAAAAATAAATCAAAGATGTGTATACTTGAAAGCACTGTCCATTTTTGAATTGTTTTGTTTCTGATCTAGTCTAATCATAAACAGCATTTGCTTTTGTCATCACAGTCATATCCTTGCACATCACATTGCATATTGTTTACCATATTATATTTGCCCCCAGACGACCTGACCAGTGCTCGGATATGAACACACCAATCTTTTGTATTGAAGCAATGACCTTGATCAGAACAGGCTCTGCATATTACAAAACAGATAGATGGGGATTTGCTTAATGTAGCTTAAGTAAACACATGATACAGGTCGGTGCCTTGTTCCATCACCCGATGTGTAAAAAAAAAAAAAAAAATTGTCAGCCTGAAATGATTAAAGAAGAAATCAGTTTCCATAAGTGCCCAGTTTAAATGTCATTAAATGTCACATCTGGCTCCTGTGTGCATAGTGGGCTGGCCTATTTCTTTTGTTTCTCTCTGGCAGGGGTTGATAAAGTCACCTCACTAAAGGAGAAATGTAGCAGATAGAGTGTTCTCACGGCACACACTTGAAAGAGGTGTTCATACACCAACAGGATGTGGTATTGCAGCAAATTCCGATTGACTCATTGCTCAGTGCATTGGGCAGTTAAATTGAACATTGACTTTATACTATTTGTCATGACCAGTTCAACAGAGAGCATATAACTGACAGAGTACTAATGACTGAATGAAATATGAAGCACTAGCACTGATTATTCTGTGATTATGATAGTTTGCATGCCTTCTGTGTCTATTTCATGGTTTACAGCCCTTTCCATTTGCTGTATATGGATAGTGGCACACCAAGTGGCAACAAATGAAATTGCAGGACAGAAGTTTTGACAGAATATGCTTAGAACCTTGGAGCCAAAAGGTATAATTCACATATGGTGCTCCTATATAGTTGGAAAGTTGAAAAACTATTAAAGATCATAAAATGATTGACAGCAAAGAATCAAAATGTGCTGATATCCCTAAAATGTTAACATGGCTGATGTCAGAGTGTCCAATAAGTTGTTCCACTTATTGTCAAATAAGTTGCTCTAATTGTGCTTAAGAGAGAGTAAAACTGAAAAAGAATGAACATATCCTATTTTAGCCTTGGATAACTTAGTTGGTATTTATGTTTAAAAACACTTTCAGAAATTGGACATATTCATTTGTGACGACACATGAAGGTACAGCTAGGAGCTGACTCTCTGGTAGTAGATGGGGGCTTAAATATATCGGTTTAAATATATGGTGGACATTTACATCCAAAGGGGTTTATATTACTTTATCCTCAGAAAATCATCATGGATCATCACAGTGATATTTTCCATTCTCTGTAGCTGTATACCAGTGTCACCAATTTTAGGGAGGGACAAATGATTCTGTTATTTCTGTCTGTGGGAGAGTGATAAATATTCAATAGCACATGCCAAAAAGCAGTAAGACTTTGAAAAAACCTTTCTAAAGCTGAAATTCTGCTATGATGACATTACAGACTAGATTTTTACTGTCTTGCAGATTTGTATACGCACTGAATTGTATATGTACACAAATCTAGACCAACCTATCTAACATCATAAGAATGACAACTATTTTTTATCTTTATCTCGTACTGGACTCTGCACACTGCTTATTATTTTAAACCAACACATGTATGATAAACAAAATAAATTGTCCACAGGTAATCAACAAAACTTTGTAAAAACCTTTATATGAATAAAAAAAATAAACATAAAGTTTTAGTGCAGTTAACAGCAGCACATAGAAGCATCTCCTTGTTTCTTTTCAATAATCCCAGGTTAGAAAATTGTCCTCTACACAAATTAAACAACTAAATATTTATATAAATACAAAAATAAATAAACAATGTTAGTGCACACAGTAGCATCAGCATCTCTTTGTTTTTAGTTAAAAGTCCCAGTTTAAGAGCTACAAGTTGTAATGCACACACGTTTTTGTTAATCGGCCATGTGGGCACGGTCATCGGCCGGTGCTGATGATCTCAAAATACCAAATATTAGCCCAAATAATCAGCCAGCCGATATATCGGTCAACCACTACTTGTTAGGTTAGCCCTAGTATTATATCTATTATCAATAGCTCTGTCATCCAGCATTTTTCTTTGCTTATTTAAGCATGGAGTGGTCTAATCCTTGGAAGTATAAGCCTAGGTCACATTAATTCCAACAGCTACAGGTCTATTTCTTTTTCATTATCAAAATAACAAAAAATAAGAAATTTAAATCTAGTTTTAGAACAATCCACTAAATGGAGACTGCACTTATTAAGGCAAATGATATTCTAATGGCAGCAGATTTGGATGAAGGTTCTAGTCTAATCCTTCAAGATCTTAGTGAGGTCTTTGTTACAATAGACTGTAATTGATCACCTGAGTTTCTGGGTTGCTATTTAAGACATTGCTCTAAATTGGTTTAGCTTATATCTTTCTCATAGAACCCTCCTTGTACAAATTGGAAACTCATTATCATTCTCAGCAGACATTAAGTGTAATGGTACTTAAGGTCTAATTTTGGATGCCATTCTCTTTTCTATATACATACTCTCTCTTGGCCATAGTAATTGTAGACACAATATATCTTTCCAACTGCTATGCTGATGATACACAACTATGTATACCCTTTAAATTCAGAAATTCAGAAAAGAAAACATTATGTAACTGATTATTTCTACTTAATGAAGACAAATCTGAAATAAAACTACTGTAGTTTGCCCCTATTGCCAGAAGACAGCACAGACAGAAAACAGAACATTCTTGATGCAGACCTTACCTTAAATGTCCAGGTAAAGAAAGTTGTAAAGTCCTGTTTTGTTCAGTTAAGGCAGATTGTACAGTAAACTGTACTAAATGGGTTGTTTCTGGACTTTATTACTGAGACAATGTTAGGCCCACCAACTGTGGTTTTCTATAAGGAATAAGAGCAGAGTCCTGCAGCCTGTAAGCAGAGCTTGTTTAGGCTTATGGGGAGTAAGTAAATGAGTGATTGTGATGCTTTATAAGTTAGAAGTGGTCTTTTCGATCAATATTTGTATTCACAGGGAGCTAGAGAAGAGAGACTCAGACAGTTTGTCCAGGTCAGAAAAGGAGAGAAAAGAAAGAGACTGATTCTAAAAAGGTGAGAATTAATTGGATCCAGAAGGTGTTTTAATGGAGCATCAAGGGATATGGCATGTCTGGCATGTCATAAATTATTAAATGGGCCCTCTCAATTTACTATAGATGAGGAAAAACAACAGTTTTTCCAGCTAACTCAATTGTTAAAATTGAACCAAACATCCAAGAATTGAACCTTACTAAAAATAATAATGACATTGTTCAATATTTAAGTTTAGTTAAAACTGAAAAATGTTGGAGGTTGAATACTCAAGATTCCTGCCAGCAAACATGCTACCACCAAATAAATACTAACAAACCTTTAAATGATCAGCAAAATCTTAATCAATTCTAAAACAAGTAACTAGCGAAGTGATGCCAGAATTGGGATCATGTGATTCCTTCTGTTTCTACCAGTTAAAATCCTAGCAACATTCTTCTCAAATTGGAAGCATTGGTAAGACCTAGGCAGGAATAAAGAGAGTTGCAGTAGTCTAGGTGACAGGAAATTAAAGGGTGAATGAACCTTTTTCCAGGTTTCAGGTTCCAGGTTTTTGCAGGTTTCCACCTTACCAGCCATTCCTTTCTTTTTGTGTCCCAACCTACTGTCTCTCATTTACTTTCTCATTTGAATCTTTCTGCATCATTGAATGTTTAAATCTTAATGATGAATGAATGTTTTTGGGATAAATTTAAGAATAATGTCTTCCATTTCAAAGTCATCCAATCACATTTAAACACTGCTATTACACAAAGAACTGACTTTTATCCTAAAGTGAGATATTTGCCATTGGTAAAAAGTGACCCGTTTTTTGGGGAAAAGGATTGAATGAGCAACATTCAATCAAATTAGGGTTATTTTTAAATATTAAAGGACAGTAGGTAAATTATATCCTTGGTTGACAAAATAATGCTATTTCAGGGAACATCAAAAATGTTTTTTGATGTTTTGGAATAGCTCTTCATATTGTATATAGACATCTGTAAAAATGTAAGTAAAAACAAGACCTATATTACTCATTACAGTAACACCATTCTTCTGTGTCCTTCAGGTAATCTCCTCATCAGACCAGGAGCAGGACCATGGGAGATATGAAGACGCCAGACTTTGATGACCTGCTGGCAGCCTTCGACATCCCTGATATGGTGGATCCCAAGGCTGCAATTGAGTCTGGCCACCATGATGACCATGATGGCCAGCTCAAACAAGCAGGTGGTGGGGTGACTACCAACGAGGATGAGGCCCACAACCCCTCACCTGGACAGGACGTTGGTGTTAGCGTCATCGTTAAGAACATCCGCAACATGGATACTGCCGAACATGGTGGAATCCTATCAGAGAAGGATGGCCAGCTCCACTCCCACATCCAACCCCATGTTACCATAGGCAATGGACTTCATAATGGCTTCTTACCAGCCATATCTCCTAGTACCCATTACACCAAGAATGGATGGAAACCTCCCAGAGAGGAAGGTCTGCCAGCTAACAACCCAACAGCTACCTTCAATCAGTTTAGCCCTATATCAAGTGCTGAAGAGTTTGATGATGATGATAAGATTGAGGTAGATGACCCAGTGGACAAGCAGAGCAGTCAGTCATTTTTCAGGCCCACTCCAAAGCCCTTGACAGGGAATCCTTCCTGTGCTAAGAGAGACGAGCAGAATTCAAAACAGTCTGCGTCAGTGGAAAGTGTTTCTAAGCCTAGAGCTAGTAGAGACTCAGGTCAACCCAAACCTGATCAAAACAACAACAATAGCACTTTGGTGTCGACCAAACCTGATGACACCACTAAATCAAGGAAGCACGAAGAGCAAGCCAAAGAGACTGTCTCCAAACCTCAAGGGCAGGTGGGTAAAGAGCCGCTGGGGCTCGGCTCTGTTGTTGTGTCCAGTCTCTCCCAGGCCAAAGCCAAGTCCTCTGCCAAACTCTCTTCCTGTATAGCAGCCATTGCAGCCCTCAGTGCCAAAAAGGCCAGCGCTGCAGACTTAGGAGTCTCAGATTGTCCTGCTACCCAGAAAGAATCAGTACCCAATAGTCCCCAGAGGGTGTCCCCCAAGGGGCCAAAGGAGAATCCAAGTGTTCAAGAGAAGCCGCACGAACAAGAGTCAGCCCTGGAAGTTGCCAAGAGGCTGCTGTCGAGACAGCCAGACAGCCCTTCTAGTGTCACTAGTGAAGGTAGCAGTAAAGGCTCCCCCACTTCACCTACAGGTACCACTCCCGTCATCCCTAAAGTCCGCATCAAAACCATCAAGACCTCATCAGGCCAGATCAAACGCACTGTCACGCGAGTCCTTCCAGAGTTTGATCCCGAAGGCCTGAGGAAAGGAGAAAATCCCAACATCCCCTCTGTCATGACTTCCTCCATGCTTTCCTCTCCCAGCTCCAACACAATTTTCACTTCTCCCACACGACCCTCTCTTCCCACCACAGTGGTAACCACCACTGGGGGTACTTCAATGGAAATAACCAAGCAGATGACGATCAAACCTGTGGCAACAGCTTTTCTGCCAGTCTCAGCAGTCAAGACGGCAGGTTCACAAGTCATCAACCTCAAGCTGGCTAACAACACCACAGTCAAAGCTACGGTTATCCCTGCTGCCTCGGTGCAGAGTGCCAGCAGTGCTATCCTTAAAGCTGCGAATGCCATCCAGCAACAGACTGTCATGGTGCCTGCCTCCAGTTTGGCTAATGCCAAACTTGTGCCAAAGACCGTCCATCTTACCAACCTTAACCTTCTTCCGCAGACTGTTTCCTCCGCTGCCTGCGAGCTCCACCAGGTCCTCTCCTCCTCCAAGCGGTCCCAACATCAACAAACACAACAGCAAGTCAAGCAGCAGGCTACTCTGGTTAGCCAGGCCGCAAAGAAAGTATCAAGGGTTCAAGTGTTCGCCAGCTCTCAAAGTTCTGTGGTGGATGCCTTCAATAAAGTCCTGAGTAGCATCAACCCTGTCCCTGTGTATGTGCCCAACCTCTCACCCCCAACCTCAGCTTGCATATCGCTACCCTCTCGCGGCTACAAGTGCCTGGAGTGTGGGGACTCCTTCGCTCTGGAGAAGAGCTTGACGCAGCACTATGAACGCCGCAGCGTGCGGATCGAGGTCACCTGCAACCACTGTGCAAAAAACCTAGTCTTCTACAACAAGTGCAGCCTGTTGTCTCACGCCAGGGGCCACAAGGACAAAGGGGTGGTCATGCAGTGTTCACACCTTATCCTGAAACCCATCCCTGCAGATCAGATGATCACCGCATCACCTTCAATGGGCTCCTCCAGCCTGACTTCTACCAGCTCCGGCACACAAGTAGTCCAGGGTTCCACAGGTCATATCCCAGAGAAGGTTCCTGCTGGTGGGACACAGACTGCGGTGATCTCAGCGCCATGCAGTACTCCCCTAGTGGCAGCCATGCCCTTGGAAGATGACGTGACAAAACTCTGCAGGCACAGCCTCAAGTGCTTGGAGTGCAATGAGATGTTCCAGGATGAGAGCTCCCTAGCCATGCACTATCAGCAGGCACTAGAGTCCAGTGGGCAGGTTTGTGTGTGTGTGTGTGTGTGTGTCTGTGTGTGTGTGTGTGTGTGTGGTTGGTAAAATGTTTGCATTCAACATTTTATCAACAAAAGTTTACCTTGAGTGATCCTCAACCCAGTCAGTACATTTTTTGTATACCATCATACTCTATCAGCACTTCTTTATTAGCTTGTACACATCCATTGACTATTACCTTGTATCGATTAATACGGTTCAGTTCATAGCATAGGTTATGTATGTCATATATGGTAGTAATATGTAAATATTATGTTATTGCTATCTTACAGTGATTCCTGTACCTGTATTTTTTTATATCCTTTTTTTCATGACTCCAGAAAACATGCACTATCTGCCAAATGCTGCTTCCCAATCAGTGCAGCTTTGTGTCACACCAGCGAATCCACCAGCACAAGTCTCCTTACATCTGCCCTGAATGTGGCGCCAGCTGCCGCTCAGTCCACTTCCAGTCCCACGTCACCAAGAACTGCCTGCATTACACACGCAGGGTTGGCTACCGGTCAGTACCGAAGAACAACTTATCAACAAACTCTAAAGCAAGGGCCATAACATTATCATTTTGTATTGTATGTTTCACTAGGCATCGTTTTGGTGGTTTGGTACTTGAAGAAATCCTATTTTGAAGTCAACCCTGATAGAAAATTAGTTAAACATTGTTCTCTGCGACCTCAGTTCTGCCTTTGTGCTTGTAGCACAAGTGGCCATACTGTGTAATTAATATCCACGGCACTAGTACCACCCCAGTCATTTCTTATTATAACATGATATTTGACTGAGAATCCAAAATCATTCAAAAGCGACAAATTATAGTCTGTAATCAGAGGGAAATTTACTTCAAAATAGAGTCACCAACTTTGTTATAATGGATGCTAAATACATTTAAAGCTTGAAAGTGAATTAATCTGAGCTACTGGCACTGAAAAACAAACCCAAAAAGATTCCTTGTGAACTGTGGTTGTATCCTAGCTGGAGTCAACTGTGCAATATAAATCTATGACTATGGCCTGTGGTTGACTGAAGTTAGAAAAGCAGCATTGTGGCCAGAAGGCCACGAGTTCAAATCCCTGGACGAATCATTTTCGATTTTTTCAACAGCTAATGTTGAAGTGCCATTGAGCAAGGCAGGGAGGCCCCATCTGCTCCAGTGACGCTGCTCTGTAATAGTACTGACCAGCTCCTCACTCTAAGGCCTTGGGCCCTTTCTTTAGCAGGATGTGTTTTTAGGCAATCTACCAGATATAATATGGGTTAAAAATGACTTGTATAGGGAACCGATCTAGATATACCAAATATGAAGAAAAAAAACAATAGTTGTGGGCAGCAGAAGTCCCCTTGCAGCAACTCACAGTGTAATAACTTTGCATATTTTAATAACCGTACATAATGTAGTAAAACCTGAATAAATGAGTATAACAGTTATACACATGCACTGTAACATGTTTTACTGTACACTGTATTAGTTATAAATGAGGCAGGGTCCTTGGGAGTTTACACTGGTTGAGTTGGCAGATATGGATTTAATTCCAGTTGGAGAATCAGTAGAGGAGAGGCCCTTTAATTCAAACAGCGTTTATTGAAACAAGTGGCGTGAGAAAGTAAACCAGTCGCAGGGACAACGTCTGGGTTAGTAAAGGCTCTCTTTCTCTCTCTGCTTTTCTTCATGTCTTCCTTTTCACCATGTCTTCCTCCAGCTGTGTCCACTGCAGCGTGATCTTTGCTGATCTTGCTGCTCTGAAGTCCCACATCCAGAGTACTCACTGTGAGATCTTCTATAAATGCTCTATCTGCCCCATGGCCTTCAAGTCTGCACCGGGAACGCACTCCCACGCGTACACACAGCACCCAGGGGTTAAGATAGGGGAGCCCAAGTAGGTACCATCCAGATACTGGAGATTTGTATGTGTTGTTATTCTAATCAAGTAATAGTCAACTGCCTCTATTCATTCTGTGTTGTACATAGCATGATGTTATCCTTCCTCATTTAACTTCGTTTAACAAATCAAATACAAGATTTGACGTAGGTGTTTATGCTACATTTAATTTAATTGCATTTTTATTGTGAAATATAATATAATTGACTTTATTTTAGTATAGATGCACATAATTCATACACAGTTTTCATGCCTATCTGCAAAGAGAGGACTGCCTCCCTCTCACACAGACAAACACTCTTATAAATACAGGCTCACACGCACACATACTTTTTAAAGAGGTAAAGTTACCCAATACCCATATCCAATTAATTTTGGTCAGAAACGTCCACCTGGCTGAGTCATCAATAGCAGGGTTTTGTGGATATTAGACATGGTGGCTTTGTTTTTTCCACACGACAACCTTTCACTGACTTCCATCCTGTCCACCATCAAGCCTCTAATGAATTCAGCTGCTTCAGGAGCAGGTGTTCTTGCCTAGCGAGTGTTTTTGGCCCTGGGCCTGCTGCATCTGACTTAATGCTGAATAAAGTCTTGTCCTGTGGACCTGATCACATTTTGAATGAGTATTGATGAAAGGGAAGTTGCTATTGGAAAACCACATGCAATAAATTCAAGACATTAAGCTTCACAAAAAAACATCAGTCTGTTTTGAGTTTTAAAAATGACTCAATGAATCTCATCTAAAAATTGAACATTTGAATGATGTGTACATTTATAGTTCCAGACAATAGATGTGTATATTTCCAAATGATTTGGATTGCCCTGTATATATTTGTTTTCAAGGACTTATATGGTTATTAATCATTATTAATCTTTGTATATTGTATAATGAAGCATAACATTTCTGTGCTCAGAAACAGTTTAAATTGCCATTTTAAATTTTCAGCTGTGGTTCCTTTTTTCTTTGTTTGTAAATGAGTCCTTTGTATCCTGCAGCGTGCTAACAAGCCTCTTAAACAACATTGTTTTTCTGCCTTTTAGGTTGATCTATAAGTGCTCCATGTGCGACACTGTATTCACTCTCCAGTCCTTGCTCTGCACACACTTCGATCAGCACGTAGGCAATCATAAAGTGTCAGTGTTCAAATGCCCTGACTGCTCTATGCACTATGCCCAGAAACAGCTCATGTTGGACCACATCAAGGTAGGCCTGAAAAGCAAATTATTCCCAGGAGTCATAAACCTATATAAATCTAGCAAATTGCAGCCAAATGTATAATGTATTGCAGGTTGATTGTGTTTTAATTATCACTTTTTCACATTCTAGTTAACTAGTTAATTGTCATGGGACATTTTGTTTCAGTGGTTGTCGACAGACTATATGACAGCCCAATCACACGCTCTGTTTCAGGTTTTATAATCAAGCCTATGAATAATATCAAATAGGTTATGCTAGAAATCATTTTACATATCATGGCTCCAACACTTGATTAAAATATTTAGAAAGGTAAAAATTAACTCTTCTATAGTTTCTATAGTTCTGTCAGAGTGTGTATTTATTCTGTCTCTCTTCCCAGGCCATTCATGGGACCCTAAAGACCATTGAGGGTCCTCCTAACCTAGGTATCAACCTGCCCCTGAGCACCAAGCCAACTAATTCCAACAGTAATAATAGCAATAGCCCCAACAGTAATAATAACAACAGAGACGGAGGGAATGTCAACAGTCAAGACTGGGGGGACAAGAAGCCAACTCCATTACCCCTCAAGAAAACCAACAGTAATTGCTCAACGGACCCCAAGAACCCCCCCGCCACAGGGTATACATGTGGAGAATGTGATTTCCTCTTCACTTCCAAGGAGGTCTTCGTGGCCCACATGAGACGAGATCATGGCAAGGTGAATAGAGGTTTTAACATAATGAAAGAAAATCCGTACACTGGATTAAAGGTCCTTATTTTATTATAACGCAACATTTCGACCATGAGGTCTTCACCAGGTAAGACCTTATAGTAAAATAAGGATGATTTTAAACCATGCTTTAAATTAAGTTCCAGATTTGTCACAGGGTCTTTTTATGAAATACTATTAAATGGTCACAGAGGAAAGGAATCTAAAAAGAGGTGTTATAATACACAGGTGACTGCGCTTTTTACATTTACATTATGGCATTTAGCTCTTATCCAGAGCGACTTACAATAAGTGCAAACAGTAGAGCAGGAAGACATGTATTTCAACCATCATCACAAGTAGTCTAATAATAGAGAAGTGTCATGAACATCAAGACAGTGCTAAGAACAAGTAGCCTAGCAGCAGAGAAGTGCTAATGCTAAAGAATAAATGCTAAGTGTTACTAACAATTGCTAAAGACATGAGGGGTTCGTTTTTTGTTGTTTTGTTTGGTAGTGAGGGAGGGTGCTGAGAAGGGAGGTCAGGGAGAGGTGGGGTTGATGTGTAGCCTGAAGAGGTGGGTTTTCAATCAGAAGATGGGGAGTAATTCTGCTGACTGTGGCGGGGAGGTCGTTCCACCACTGGAGAGTCAGGAGGGAGAAATTAGGACCAATAGACGAGTCGAGCACACCGCCTGTGGAACTAAGGCTACTAACTAAATCACTATTATCTTTTAAATCACTTTTTAAAACACACGTTCATAGACTTGCTTTCATGTAGTTTTTGATTTGATTTTTGATTTTGATTTTTTAAATGTTTTCATTCTTTTAAATCCTCTTTTAAATGTATCTTCTAACTTTTATCTCCTTTTCTTTTATGCATTTTACCATTCCTTGTTTTCGTGCTTTTTTTTAAAGCACTTTGTAAGCTTTGCTTAAGTGCTACATAAATAAAGGTTATTATTTATTATTATTAAACAAAACAAAGAAAATAAACCAGTCAGTTAAAGAAGCAGTTTCCTATCACAAACAGCATTCCATGCATCACATGATACATTTGCTTAGACATCTGAAACATAAGCCATGAAGGCTTCTCGCTCTCTATTGCAGATACTTAAGAAGCATCCATGTCGGCAGTGTGACAAGTCCTTCAGCTCCTCCCACAGTCTGTGCCGACACAACCGACTCAAACATAAGGGGCTGCGCAAAGTTTACACGTGCCCGTAAGTAAACACACTGACTCTTACGGTTCAACCCACTGCAAAATGCAGTCTGAGATCAAATATTGTCAGTATCATTTAAGTATCATTTTCAGTACAGAGAATGAACGTGTATGCAAAGCGTATGCAAATAACATCTGTTTAACAAAACTTCAAATGTAATGACAGTATCTTAGTTTGCCAGAAATTTGAACTGATAATCTCCTTGCACTTTTACAGACACTGTCCGGCTCTTAGTCAGCCATTCACTAAAAGAGTGCTGCTGGACCAGCACATTCAGCTGATGCATGGAATCAAAGACCCGGAAAATAAGACTGTAGACCCTGATAATATGGAGGCTATACCTGGCAAGGCGAACTCTCAGGTATTGGGGCTGCACATATACGTTAGTGGCACACGAGAACAGGTGTTTACACGCACACAGCGAGATCCACAAGCAAACATGCACATTGTTCTAGGGAAATCTTGAAGTGCTCTTTGTGCATTGGTCATCTCATGACTATATGCAAACTGAAGAGATGCCCTTATCCAAACAACAGGCCCAGATAGTGAATATACTTAGAGGTCCTAGTAGTATGGTAGTGTTGTTCTACCCAATGAGTTACACCGGACCACATACAATCTGTCATTCTTAATGCATCTTCTTGATCCTCTCCATAGACCCTCAGCCCCAAGAGGAAGCAAGAAGAAGATGAGGGGTCTCCAGGCTTGCACACCAGGGGCTCTGACTCACAGCCGTTAAAGAAGCTTAAAGTGAACATCCTCAAAGTTCACAAGTGTGCCGTCTGTGGCTTCACCACCGAGGACATCGCTGCCTTCCACGACCACATCCCCCAGCACAAGTGCGACGGCTCGTCCTTTCAGTGTCAAGAGTGCGGCCTCTGCTACACCTCCCACCACTCGCTGGCGCGACACCTCTTTATTGTGCACCGCTTGAAAGAGCCGCAGGGTCTGGCCCGACGCAACGGACGAGGCGACGAGGACGACGAGAGTCAAAGAGAGAACCACCTGGACATTGCCGATGAAAACAACGACGGGAAACCAAACACCAAATGTAAAGTCTGCGGGAAGACGTTCGAAACCGAGGGGAACCTGAATACGCACATGAGGACACATGGGATGGCCTTCATAAAGGCGAAGAGACTGAGCACAGCTGAGAAATGAGAGGAGCACACACTTTTGGTTATAGTACCATTCCACCATTCCAAGCATACTGTTGCTTTGAATTTAAAACACAGTTACAGAAATGCGACAAAGACAATTCCCCCATTTCCATTGACTGTTGCGTCCACATACTGTATATGAAACAACATAAATATATGTAAATGGAAACACACCAAGTATGTAATATATTTCAAAGTCACTTTATGTGTATTTAATTAAATTGAACAATGAGATAACATTTTTGTACACTTTATGGCATAGATGTTTATATAGGCCTTGAATAGATCTTTTTATAGAATAGCTTTTGAACAGTTACCATTGTGGTCTTCTCACTAGGATGGTGGTTACATAATGTGTGACAATATTGTCGTGATGGGATTAATCCTCACACAGTTGGCAGTGTTCGGAATCTTTCATGCTGCTAATGTCCAATGAATGTCTGAAAAAACTCTGGGAGCCTCAGGTTTCCCCAATAGAGGTCAAGCCTGGATGCGATCTTCCATTGGAACTTGGAAGTTGAGTGGAAGATTGGCATCAGACAATTTGTTGTTGTTTTGTTTTGTTTCATTTCATTTTGCTTTTAATTCCATAGATAACGGCTTAAAGGGCCCCAGTTTTGAGTCCTAAACTCTTCGCCAAAAGTCTTTTTTGGTTAGATCCATGAAATAAGGTCTGTGGTTAAAGTGTCAATCTCGAAGATCTCCTTTTCATTGTCTTTGGCGGCACCTATGGCGAAAAGCCGTAATTGCGGGTGTGTAATTGGACCTCACTTCAAAGGGAAAATGCAGCATTAACGCTAATTTGAATGTATAACGGGGAAGTCGCTACAGACACCCGGTTCTTAATACTCATAATACAGCAAATGCAAGGGCTTTCATCAGTGGGTCATAGGCTCAGTCACCATTGTGTTACCTCATTCGGCGATAGATAGTGACTTAACAGACATTTATTTAAATGAAAATCTTCAGAGATCTTCGAGATTGCCACTTTAACATACAATTAAGAGATATGGCACGTTTTGTCCTGGGATAAAATACATCAGTAAATATCCCACTTGTGAATTTTGAAGCTTTTATATGCCTCAAAAAAAGTTATATCAATTGCATTTATGCTTCAAATCTTAAAAGTGATGTTAATTTGTGAAGATTATCTCGTTGAACAAGACGTGTGAATATCACGCGCCTTTGTTTGCCACAGAACTTATTTTCTGCACAATCAAAGAGTTTTGGCGATGGAACCGACGGCGGAGCAGATTGGTCTAAAGTAAAGTCATCGCTTTGGCGCTCTACAATGAAAAGGATTACAGGAATATACTGCAAAGGGTGGCATTAAATAGCAGTTTGATCTAAAATTAGATCTAGAACTGTCCCTAAAATCTTTTTACACCTACATCTCTGCATAAGTTAATAAGCCTATTTCCAGATCATTCTAGTTATCACGAGTTCACAATCAGTCCATGAATCGTCAGTCTGTTGGTCCTGTTTTTATACTGTTTTCCTTTGTTTACAACATCAACTATGAAAAGACCTTAATTTATAAACCACATCTTTCATCTCTATGCCACGTCTTCAACTCTATATCATACAAGCAGACAATAAAAGCATGTAGATGAATGAATTTAAAATGAGTTAAAATGAGACCTTACTATTTTGTGTAGGATTATGGCAATAGAGCAGGACTTTGTTTATGTGAGTCAGATGTCTTTTGCAAACTATATGGGCCAAATTCATTTTTCTTTTATAAACTTGTTTTGTATAGGCAGGGGCATGTTTTTTAATGTTTCACATTAGCATGCCTGTAATTCCCTCATTTTTATGGCAGCTCTTTGTGAACATGATTGACCGAGGGAAAATGTTTCTTTATCTACCTGAATTTTTAAGATAATATAAATAACAGAAAACACATATGACATAAAAGCATTTCTTTTTAAAGCAGCTTCCTTTACACAAGCGTATTACATCCTTCTGTTTGGCCAAATAAAAACTCATTAACCAGAGATTCATGTTTTAAAGTCATTGCATATCTTAACTGACGACAACATTATTAGTTCCTACCGTTATGACAATTCTCCAAACTGTGGTTCTTTAATTTTTATGGGAGATCATAACGGTTTCTCACTGACATTATCATTCTCAGGCAACAAGGAAAGAAGAGTTTGTGAACATCATATTGGAGGAAAAGTTTAGAATGAAAAAATAGGAAAACCACTAGTATTGCCAAGACGAGTTTTAAATGAAACTAACAATGAATTGTAAGAGAGGAGAGAAAGCAATCATGAAATTATTTTCAGTCTTTTTCTTTTTTCTTTTTCTTTTTTCAAAAGACAAACTGCTTTTTTTTTTAATTAGCTTTTCTACTCTGACAATAGGACTGTAATTGTCTGCCGCTGTAACGCTGCATGTGGGAAGCAGTCTGTGAATTGTTCTCTATTGATTAGAATGTGTCTTGCTGCTGCTGTTTCTTAGACATGTCTGATGCTTGTGTACAAAGCTGTTCTTGATGTCAATAAATGATGAAACCTGCCCGGGGCATGATCTGATGTCCACTGCACAAGAGACATCAGCTCCTCCTATGGAAATATATCGGCATGGCTCTCGTTTGTTTGGGTTCCCAGGCTTGTCTGCAGTATACTGGAGCGCAGTGCAGAGTAGTCAGCATAGATCTCTATGAAGGTCAAAGTTTTATCAGGTTGCACATTGTTATAGCGCCGGTATTGTTCAGAGCATATTTCTCTCTATGTCACGCTGCAGGATCACAACGAAGACTTTGTGTAACGTAATTAAGCTGTTTTAAGCTGTGGAGAAGTATTGTATTTCTCCCAGACAGACAGACAGACAGACATACAGAGAGACAGACAAATAGAGAGACATAATGATCTGTCAGGCCTTATTGTCAGGCCAGAATTGAACTGGCACTACCCAAGGTGGCAAATTCTAGTTTGGTATTTTGAAAAAGTCTACAGTATATCGCTAGATGATATTTCAACATGATAACCCTTCCCGAGTGGTAGCTTAGTCAGTTATCAACCTTCAATCACACCAACTGTTGATGCAAAGAATGAAAAAATCTTCACTTTCTTTGAACAGAACATGTCATACATAGAAAAAAATGAAGAATTCTACCTATTTCATTCACTTATTTAATACATATGCCAATGATCATCATCATCATCATCATCATCATCATGTTCATCATCAACATCATATTATACTGTCATACTGATATCCATTCTCAAGTATTCATATTCTGTTTATTCATCATCATCATCATTATCATCATCGTCACCGCAG
>OMKK01083414.1:0-13854 GCA_900302305.1 Polymixia japonica | reverse complement strand
TTTGAATATTACAAGCTAATAACACTGTGCAGTGAGACGAGCCAAGTTGCAGACGTCTGGATTCAAGCTTCATAAAGAGAAAGCATACCGTATCAGAGAGCGTTAGTGGCTTATCCACCTGTTTATTTACCACCCCATCGCTACACTTCCAGCCCAAGGTTTCAATTCCACTGACACACGGTAGACCGGCGACGTCAGCCGTAGTAACAGGCAGGTTCGTCCCCAAGAAAGAAGTACAACAAACCTGCTCACAATGGTTGATACCTCCATAGTGTTTTAGAAAGATGAATCAGTTCTCCTCCTGAAAACCTGAGATAGTGAATCAAAAGCATCCTGGTGTCATGGTTGCTCTCAAGCTTCTTGCTATTCCTAGTGAATTTCATCTGCTTAACTGTTTAACATACTCTCGTGAGTTTTTTGTTTTTTTTCCTGAAATATGCATTTTCAACCCTGTGAACATAAATATAGCATCTCCCCATAATCTCCGTCTTCTGTTGTTTGCGAAAGAATAGCTGCGTTCTTCTAGTGGGAGACAATGTGGTGAGGTTCTGCATCTCTTGAGAACATTAATTGGTTTATACCTGAAGAATAGGCATGCCGTTTCCTGCTTTAGACACACAGCACAGACGCACATACGGTCTATGATGAACCCAGAAGCCGGCCTGACTCGCCTCTCTTAGTACTCATTTCCCTTAACGTGTAGTGACAGAGGCTCATCATCCTCTACCAGGGGGCTGATTATGTAAAGACTAGCTCAGAGGGGCAAAGGTGACCGTAAACTAACCCAGATAGGCAGAGGACCGACGATATGTATTGCGGCTCGCGGTATGTACAAACAGCTTATGTTTGTTTGGTTTTTTTTGCTTCATGTACCTGCATGTTAACAGCCTGAAACATGACCACATGAGGGCTTACGCGCTACGGCCTGGAGAATCCCTGACGCGTATGCCTTGATCTAATGAAACGGTTTCATCCCTCTTCCTCTGACGCAACTGGATCGTGTCATATCTGAAATAACGCATTAACCAGACGTCACCCCGTACAAATGAAAATATAATTTGGAAAGAGTCTATTTCAAATCAAAATGTCTTCCAGTCTTCCATTACCCATCTACCAAACTGCAGATCACAAATGACTCTCCCGTCAGTGTAATGAAGATGTAATGTAAGATTTAAAAATCTATGTGTAGAGCACCTGAGAAATCCTGTCCTGTCAGATCGGTGTGGTAACACTGCAACAGGGAGCCTGGAGGGTCTTATAGAGACGTATGGTTAAAGACAAATTGAAAGATTAGGCAGAGCTTTTCTGCTAAGGCGTTTCATTCAATTGAGAGTCTAAATGGAAGTTAGCTACA
The DNA here is from genome assembly GCA_900302305.1 of Polymixia japonica. Taxonomy (NCBI): domain Eukaryota; kingdom Metazoa; phylum Chordata; class Actinopteri; order Polymixiiformes; family Polymixiidae; genus Polymixia; species Polymixia japonica. The sequence goes on along the minus strand of OMKK01083414.1, from coordinate 12,500 downwards.
GACAGCAGTGATCAGCCCTCATCGACATAGTCAGCCAGGAGTATTGGCCGGCCAGGTCTCCGGGGATTTGTTGGGAAAGGCAGCTCAAACTCCAGGAGGTTTTGGACGGTTTGTGCTCAAACACCAGGTACCATTCGTAACTAAAGGCTTTCCTTGTGGTGTACATGGAATTGTGTGTTGGGGATTATGATTTTTAAATGAAAGACTACCATGTCTGTACATCAACAAGTCCAAAACTGCAAGGGTTAGAGGAGACAAGAGAGTAAATATTTATTTTGGATAATTTCCTTTCTTAACTTCTGGATGTAAGCTGAACAGGATCTTGGTGAATATGTCAGTTATTTTGCGTTTTGGTCGCAGATGGTCAAAGTATACTTCTTACATAAATAATCTATGAACTGAATCCACGTTTTATGATTCTTCAACGTCATCTCTAATTTACCAGCACAAGATTTAGGCACCATTTTCCCTGAGCTGTTGACTTGCATGCCCATGTCTTGATTGACAGCCTTAACCTGCATGTTTATTGGTGCATTGGGCTTGCAGGGAGGGCCCAGGTCAGTCCGTTGATGCCACACTCACACGCACACGCAATGACATGCTGACTGCAACAAGCACGAGACAGGGACAGTATCTTTAACTCTTAAACTTAATCACAGGTTCAAAGGGCAAAGCTGAGCTCCACTCATCACAGACATGGTTGTTACTACTGCCCTCTTGTGGGCAGCAGAAGCAACAAGCGAGGGTGTCTGGCTAGAATAAGTGTGGTTTAGTTTTGCTAGTAATTTCAAAATTACATTACATTTTGTGGATAACGCCACATATTTAAATAACTTATAGCTGATATTTCTTCCATTGTATTGTGTAATTTTACAACAAATATATATAATTCGAAAATCCAGCCATAATGAAATAATTTGCTTTTGATATTCTTGTGGTCTTGGACACTTTACTTAGGTAGGTTAAAGCCATTTAACAAATTAAAAGGTTCATTATCATAGTTTAGGTGAGTATACCATCCCCTACGTCCCTCCACCGCCATCGCAAGATGTGCCTCAGCATGAAAACACTGACAGGAAAGTATAGTTCTTCAATCGTTATTAACGATTTAACAGATCTCCCCGAGTCAGGCTGGTCTCGTTTGAGCTCTGCAAACATTTTGACCTACTACGGCCTCAAGAAATGTTTTACAGGCGCAAAATATAATCCCTCCACAAAAGACCTCGTGTCCCCGGTGGAAGCCTTCTGACGGTGAAAAGGCAACGTAAGTCGGCTCTCCCTCTCCTCCACAGCCCAGGAGCTGTACTGTACAGTAACAATCAATAGCGGTGAGTAAGCATCACAGGCTTTATTATCTGTCACGGCCTGGCTTGATCCCCGATTGTACTGACTAATCTAATTGGAGCCGCCACAGATTCCCTGCCAGAGAGAGAGAGATAGAGAGAGAGAGAGAGAGAGAGAGAGAGACCCTTACGAAGAAGTCACATGTGAAATGTTCCATTCCTGGAGTTTGATATATTACAATTGAAATGAACAAATGAATACCCTTCAAAGGTATGAAGATTAAATTCAGTTTTACTTCATATTACATTGCAAACTAGTTCGCTAACTAGCTCGTTTGTTGGCTAACTAGCTCGCTAACTGACTTGGGTTAGTTAGTGAGTGAGTGAGTTAGTGAGTTGAATGAGTGAGTTAGTTAGTTAGTTAGTTAGTTAATGAGTTGAATGAGTGAGTTAGTGAGTTGAATGAGTGAGTTAGTGAATGAGTGAGTTAGTGAATGAGTGAGTGAGTTAATGAGTGAGTGAGTTGAATGAGTGAGTGACTTTGTTCGTTCGACCACCTGTGACAGAAGCTCTGTTGCTCAATGTTTAAGTCTGATCATTTTCTGACCAGAAACGGGCAAATCATTACACACATATATATATACAATGAGATCCACAAAAAACAATCATTACAGTCGCAGACTATTCTCCTTTATCTTGTCCATCTAACAGTCTGGTAAGCATTTTCCACTTTCCATCATCCGAGTTCTGAGAGAGTAACCTAGCAGTTAATGTGCACCAAAATTAGTTTCTCTGGATCTAACAAGCACATTGGATTGCATTTACAATTGCACAGGATCCAACGTAATTATCCATTGAGCTATTGAACTAGGATGATCCGTTAAATAGAAACCTGGTGTGCTTGTTAGAAGATAGGGTTATTAAGTTCATCAAGCCCACAGTCCCTCCACAAGGCAGAGCAACAGAGAGCCTCAGAGATAGAGATTTGACTTCTGGGAGATGTTTGTGAGGACAGGGTGAAGTTCAACAAGTAGTTTTGGAGAAAAGTTATGATTGAAATAACTGTGAAAATGTTTTCCCCGCAAAGCACTCACAACGTTCTACTACTCATGATTGCTAAGGGTGCAATTTAAAACTGATTTTGTCACGGACAGTCTGAGGCACTAACCCAACCCAAACCAAACACCAACCCAAGTAACGAAAATGTTTCCATAAACAAACTGTTAGTCACCAAGTAAAACCACGATTACGAAAATGAATTTAACTTGCTTTGATTTTTAATCCAGAGGGAAATGACAGAGAGCCTTTTCTTATATTGAGCAGGCAGTGTTAATTACTCAAGTATAAATTATTCATCCTGTTAACTACTCAATGAAATATAAATGCCTCCAGTCAATAGTTGCCTCCATCTGAGCAGCCTTGGGACTCCCTCTGGGGGGATTCTGGGGCCAGTGAGGGGTTGAATTCTCTGGACCAGACCACAGCGTGACACTGGAGTTGAAACACAGACACTGATCTTGCTGACTCAGCATAAACCCTCACCCTTGACCGCTGTATCATTTTGGCTATTGATGGACTAAAGTGTATGGTAGACTAATGCATTCATACCGCACAGGTAGGAAAGGGTGAAGGAACATGGAGGTTAAAAAACAAACAAAAAAAAACCAACTGGCTTAACATAAGTTTGCAAAATAGAACAAGGTTTTATTCATTTTTCAGTTGAGATTGCATGCTCAAAGGTGCTTCTGGTAAGGTCCATTAGACTGGAAGTAAAGAAGCCACTGGTTTGGAAATGGAAGAGAGGGAGAAACCTGGTTTAACTGAAGAAGGCTTTTCCTCTGAAAAAAGGAACACCAGGATCATTACTTTGAGAGAAAATGCCTAGTTTTAATTTAATTTTAATTAATTCAACCATCCCCAAAGCCTACATAATATTTTATAGAAATATTTTATTATGACTCACTTTAACCGGCTACCACATGAAGAGTCTGAGTCTGAGTTGTCAGCCGCCCGTGTCTCACAGTGCTCCTCCTCGAACCTCAACGCCTCTTTCTTTTCTCGTGTCACAGCCCAGTGGTTTTGCAGATGTTTCTTAGATGTCTGTCCTCTTTCTTCCAGGTGGACCAATTGGGCCTCCGTTTGTCTGCTCTGCCTCAGCTTGGGTCTGCGGTCAAACCCGAGAACGCAGGACTTCATCGCTCACTGAAAAGAACAGAGAAGATGCATAAAATCAGAAAGATAAAAACAGAGGTGATATAAAAAAAAACAACCACATTGTTTATTTCAGTGGAACTGAAATGGAAATTATTTCTGTAAATCTTATGACCCTCCTCCATACTCCATACATCTTTCGGAGGTTGGGCTCCATGAACTTATTTGCAATTCGTGTCCAAACACTTTTTTCCCGTCCTCAGGGGTTCTTTGCTCACTTCGTGATTTAATTTCAACAATATCAACTGGACTGTCCAGCTTGGGCTGAAGTATCCCATCCTCAGACAGCTCTTTCAACCAGGCATCCTGACCTTAAGACGTGGTTGACTTTTTTGTTTGGTTTTCAATGCAGCTGTTACAGATTTTGTTTTCCCGTCAAACGTGGTGACATCAACAGAACGTTCTGAAAGGCTGCAGGTGTTTGGCCTTGAATGTCTGTTTGTTGACTTGCGGGCAAAGGATTTTTTTTCAAAATCAATCTCTTCAATGTCTTCTAGGATTGCCTTTTTAGGCTGAGTCTTTCCATTTATTGCCTCAGACCTTTTCAGGGAGTCATCAGAGAGTTCTTTACCTGAACTGTCTGGGTTGTGGTGAATTTTCTTGGCCTCCAGGGACAAATATTATGGGCAGTAATGTGTCTCTCACTATTGTTTCTCTGTCCGGACGTATAGGAATTACCAGTCTGTGATGTCCTCTACTTGACATCATCTTTTTCAAGGCTGCTGGTTTCTGGTAGTTTCTGCTTAAAGGTTTACAGACATAAATGCTCTGACCAGAGAATATGTCATAAGAAAAGAGATTGTTATGTCTGTTGCTTTACTGCTTGTGGGTATAACCTCTCTCTTTAAAATCCAACTCTCCAATGTCTTTCATGGTCGCCTTTGTAGGCTGAGGTTTTGTGTTTGCCTCAAGCTTGTTCAGGAACTCATTAGACTGGATATCATCTAAATTGTTCCCATTTTGGTGAACGTTCTTGTCTGTTTTCATAAAACTCTTTTACATGCGTGCCGTCGTTGAGACCGGAGCAGATTCTTTCTGGACCTTTTGCGGAGGCTGGAATTGACTCCCCCTCCTCCACCCCCCCCCCATCTCCGTTGTTACCACAGTGGCAGCTCGGGGAGTCTCATCATAACCTTGGCTTTCTGTGTCATTTTATACTCTTTCTCTATTTGCGTGATCAGTGTTGGATCTCTTTGCTTTCCTCTCTGTCACTCTGTTTCTTTTAATTCGGTATGGCAGTTGTCTTCATTAGAGCCTGCCCTTTGACTTTGCCCAGTCATCCATCTTCTCCAAGCTGATCGATCTTCCTCTTCAGGGTCACCATTTTATTCTGTTCCATCCGTCTCTCCGTCTGTGACGTTTTCTGGCGGTCTGTCAAGAGTTTGTCAGTCTGAGTTTTCTTGTTCATCTGCTACTTCTCCTGACTCGTTTGAAGCGTTTCTGCAACGCTCCCCCCCTCCGCTGCTTGGCTGTCGAGAGTGCAGAGAGCGCATTTTCTGGCTCCGTGACTCGTGTCTCTCTCTGGCCCCTTTCATCCGCAGAACCTCCTGCGCCGTCTTAAATGCTGAGTTTCTCATTCCTAACCTCCTAAATTATGAAAACTAAACGAATCTAACAACTACTGAAGGAAAAGTCTTTCTCTTGGTCACTGTACAATAACGTAATCTTAATGCTTTACCCTCCTATTATACGTCTCGGAGTTTTTCTTACTTCTTGTCTTTCTCATGTCTCACTACCAACTCCAGCTTAAGCATTTCATATTGTTCATGTAATATATTGTGTAAAAGAAAAAGTGATTGTTATTCTGAGCACCATTTCTTCAGTGAGATTGTGGCAGATGCTGGTTGGGAGCTGCTGAGTGACCTGACTGCACCGGTGAGACTTCCTGGATCTCCTGGTCTTCGAGTTTCAGTCCCTGATGCGGCTCTAATGACCACTGTCTCACTGCCGTCTAGAATACAAATGTAGCGTGCCAAGTTTAAAAATCAAAAAAGAAATCTATCCCTTTCTCACTCTTTATTCGGCTGTTTCAGGGTTTTTTTTCCACTCGTGTGTTGGTGAGAATCTGTTTGGATATTGGAGGGAGACAAGCGCCGTCTCTGTGTCTACGACCTCCAGTTTATCCAGCCCGTTGTGTTCTTAGGAGGGAATCTTTCACTCCAAAGAGTTCCTCACTAATGGGATCCCAAGGGTACTTAACCCTGGTCTCTGTCATACGTCTGTGGAGACACCACTCTGCTGCACTCTCGGATGGTTCACCGTGTAGTCTGTCTCCTCTGAATGCTGAAAACCAAAGTTATATATTCAGAGACACACACACCCTGATTCAAGCATAGGCACACACGCATGAAACACACAAATGCACAAATAAACACACATACAAACAGGCATAAACATACACATATGTGTGGCTTTTGTGTTTTGGTGTGGTCCCTGTCCCAGTGTTGTTCCACGGAGTTGTGGTCTGGTCCTAACCTGAGGGATACTAGCATTGTCAGTTTAAATTAATTTAATGTTCTAGTCACTGACACCGACAAACAAAGCTTTACAAATTGAGTCAGTGGAGACTGAGGTGTCTGAGAAGCACAGGAAGGGAACCAGAGAACGGAGCACAGGGAAGTGGTAGCACTGGAAATGCAGTTACTCACCAGGGCAAATCCCAGTAAACAATACACATACACGCTATCAAACAAGATTCTGGCTATTTATCAAGGATCTCAAGGATATCCGCTATTTCTCCTTTTCTTATGACAGTCCTATAGTCATACTTTAACATTCATCATTTACATATCTTTATATTTCTTGATCTTTTTTCAATTGGACTGCTGTATCATGATAAGCAATACAGTCCAGAGAATCTTATATGTATATATTATACTTGGCCATTTTGAAAACACATAATTTTCCATCAAATCACTTCCTGTTTTGTTTCACACCATATTGGGTCTTCTAGGTTTTTGGATACAAGAATGTGGTTTCATGTCATTGATAGTGATGGTAAGAATCTATGTATCTATATGCATTTTCACAGTGTTGTAAGTTTAATCAGACTACTTCACAGCCAAAACTGAACACTGAAAAAAAGAGAGCATGAAATTTCAGGATTTTCTGTTTGGCAGCTTGTTAACACGGCATGGTGGAGGTGAGATATGTTGTTAAAAAAGGGCTGTTAGTACAAACTTATACTGACAGTAAGTTATATGAAGATAGGGCTTTAAAAAAGAAAAAAAAAAGAAAACTTGATTTTCTGAATATATGATATATTTTGTTTATACTGGTTATGGTTTGGCTTATGATGCAAACTATAGCCTTTCATTGTCTGCTCTATCAAGGCGACAAGGCTTTTGGCCACAGTTTCGCACATTGACCATACATGGTCCAGCCATATACTAGGTTTTTGACAGTTGTGTCAACCATGGAGAATAATTTTGAGGTGTATATATGCCATCTTGTGGTGAACAGTTGAAACTGCACATGTATTTTGACGTTCCTTTGGCCTTAGCTCTACATGCACTTGATTATGAAGCTACAACATCCTAAAGAAAACCCTGTAGTCTCTTTGTTTATGTAAATGTTGACACTACTTTCCAAAGACACAGTCTGTATCGATTTCTCTGGACAAACAAACAGCTGATTGTGTATACTGGTGTAGGTTAAGAGTAAACAGAGGGCTGTACTTTGGAGCAGTGGACCTCTGCATGTGTGTTTGTGTGTGTGAGAATATCAGAGCGGAGTGGAATGGCTCCACTCTTTCGACCTCTTCTATGGTGTGTGCTGCTGTTGGACTGTCAGCTGGGTTCTGGAGGTACAGTATGGCTAATTTCTATAATGCCCCTGGTTGACTTCTTACTGATCCCAGCTTAAATCCGGCTCTTGAGTCTGCTCTCCAGTGTTGAATCTGTAACGTCAATTCAAACGACGTGTAGGGGATTGTCTGTTTGCCATCGTCGTTCTTCAATCAATCAAATGTCTAGATTTTAGGGACATATTGTTTTCATCAACTATCAGACATATAGAAAGGTTTTTTTTAAAATACTGGATTGGTGACCCTACTGTATTTTCCTCTGGCTATCTCAAGCTCCAGCTCAAGCTCCAGCTCAAGCTCCAGCTCCAGCTCAAGCTCAAGCTCCAGGCCGAGTGTTCCTGTCCGGCCAGGCAGCGGACAGCATCCTACGGAGACAGAAACGCTACAACTCTGGTGTCTTTGAAGAGTTTCTGGAAGGCAACCTGGAGAGAGAATGTCTGGAAGAAAAATGTGACTTGGAGGAAGCCAGGGAGTTCTTCGAGAACGATGAGAAGACGGTGTGTGTGTGTGTGTGTGTGTTTTCTGTATTTATATTTTAGATATATTTTTAACATTAACATGTTTTAACATGATCAATGTTGTTTGCGTTCATCAGAGGCTTTACATAACTCTGTATTTCAGATGGAGTTCTGGGCGGGATATGTAGGTAAGGCTGTGTTTAATAATTGACTTCGAGTAACACAAACAAAAAACAGGACAAATGACTCACGGGTGACCGTCTGTCCGTCCATCTGTCTGTCTCTCTGTCCTGCCGTCATTTTTTTTTATCTCTGAGCCAGATGTTGGTGTGACTAAGGTGATGATATGCGCACGTGTGTGTGTGTGTGTGTTCCTTCCTTCAGATGGGGACCAGTGTAAGTCAAGCCCCTGTCAGAACCAGGCGGTGTGTGAAGACCAGCGGGGATCCTACACCTGCACGTGTGTCCCTGGCTTCACCGGCAGGAACTGTGAGATCGGTGAGTGGAAACCCTGCGGCGGGATTAAAACTGGGACCAAAAGAAATCAGATTTTTCATCCTACGTGACCCAGATATGGGTCTCGTACTCTCACTCTCTGTATCAAAGGATTATTTGATAAGACTGGATGAGACATGATTCTTGATATTTTGGGGGGCCTCTGAAATATAACTGCCAATTTGTTTTTTGTCACTATTTTTGCCGTGTGCATTTCTATATTTTTCATCAGATGCTTTTTGCTCCTTTGTACATCCAGTCTGCAGCACACATCATGAGTTGAGTCTTAGTTCCAAAATTAGATGTTAGATGTTTCAGATCATTCTAAATAAAGTATTCCAACCGCCTGTGTGACTGTTGACTGAATACATCAGAATTAGAATCGCTTGGCGCACAACAAACATTTGACTCGGTTCGTCGGTGCGTTGACACATTAACATGACAGTTACACAGTTTCGAGATTGACATACAGGTGTCTGACAAAATGTTACGGGACCTCACAAGTTAAGAGGGCGGGTTTTAACTCGTTGATGCGGCTTGTCTCCTCAGTAACAGGTCGGCGGTGTGATTTGAACAACGGAGACTGCATGCACTTCTGTGAAGCGATGGGTACCTTTGGAGCAAAGTGTTCCTGTGCCGAGGGGTACATCCTGGCGCAAGACGGGATGAACTGTCTGCCGGAGGGTATCAAATTTAACCGATTAAATTTGCCGCTAAATGTTATGATGCAGACACTTGTTTCCGCAGAACATTTCTAACGAGGGTCAAATGTTTCTCACAGCAGATAAATTCCCCTGTGGTAGAGATATCTTGACGGTGGTCAGCGCAGCGTCCACAAGGTCTCTCCTCTCCAATGACACCGCTAGCCCGCAAAACACCTCACTGACCAACGTCAGCGCCACTACCTCCCCTGACTCAACTTCAGCCAGTGGCGCGGTGCCTTCCCCGGCAAGTGAGTCTGTAGTAACTGCGTCCCAGAGGAGGCTACACCGGTGGGGGTTTAGTGATGCTGGAGTCCCCACAGAGAAGACAAATGTGAACAAACGCATCGTTGGAGGAGAAGTTGTAATCCCTGGAGAGATCCCGTGGCAGGTATAAATATGAAAGTGGACATGTTGTATTTAATGCAACTAGGGCTAAAGTACCGTGTAGGATAGACCACTTAAGAGGAATCGAAAAAGTTATTTTACCGGTTGCTGTTCACGGTTCCTGTCCTTCTCCTCTTGCCAGGTAGCTTTGATATTGCAACCCAGCGGTCAGTTGTTCTGCGGGGGCTCAATCCTCAATGAGCAGTGGGTTGTCACAGCTGCCCACTGCCTGGTGGAGGGACAGGGCTCCTTCCACATCAGAGTAGGTAAGACTGAATGAGGAGAGGAGTTACTGCACTCTGCCATGCTTGGTGCAGCAAAAGTGAGTTCAAAGGAGAAGTTCATTTATAAAACTAACTTCACGGTGTTGGTTACTCACCCCCCATGTCAGTCGATTCCCAATTGAGATTTGTAACTCCACGTAATATTGACAGAGTTAGAAGCTGATTCAACGGGCTACCTCCGGGCCCATTGTTAGTTTCTCTAGAGTTCAAAACGGCATACAAATGACCATCAAATATCCCAAAACGGCTCATGCTGCATAATCCAAGGACAAAAAGCATATTTCGTTCAGAAGTTAGTTTTATAAGTGAACTTCTCCTTTAAAATCACTTTTGTTGCACTAAGCACAGTGGAGTACAGTAACTCCTCTCAAGGTCATGGGTTGCTCTTACAGAAAATCTAACTCAGGGCAGGGCTATGCATCACACAGTGCATCAGGTTGGATTGTATAGTAAATCTCTGCAGTGGATCAATGGTAGCTATACCCTGCCCTCCTACAGGGGAACATAACATCTATATCAACGAGGGCACTGAGCAGGACCACGAAGTGTTGGAGCAGTACATGCACCCACGCTACGATGCCAAGGTCAGCATGTATAACCACGACATCGCCCTGCTCCGCCTCAAAACCCCTATCAACTTCTCCACGACGGCCCGCCCAATCTGCCTGGGGCCCAAGGACTTCACGGAGGCCCTGGTGAAGGAAGGCACTGCCGCGACGGTCAGCGGCTGGGGCCGAACACGTTTCCAGGGGTCCACTGCTGAGGCCCTGCAGAAGGTCGAGGTTCCCTTCACGCAGCGGACAGAGTGTAAGGACAGCAGCAGCTCCAGGATCACCCGCTACATGTTTTGTGCGGGATACTATGACGAGGCCAAAGACTCCTGCCAGGGGGACAGCGGAGGTCCCCATGCCAACCGTTACCATGACACCTGGTTCCTGACAGGCATCGTGAGCTGGGGGGAAGAATGTGCCAAGGAAGGGAAGTATGGCGTGTACACCAGGGTATCCCACTACTACCGCTGGATACACCACATTATGGGATTGACTGACCGTAGGCTGGCAGTTGACCTGGATGACCCTGACCCTTGAAGTGAGAAATACTTGTACACGTTTTTGAACATGCTGAAGATATATTAACTGGAGTAGGAATTAGTTGAATTTCAATAAAGAGTGTTCTTTACTTGATGTTCTTTGACGAATGTTTCTGACAGCCCAAACACAAATTCTATCATTACTGTTGATTAGTGCCATCTTAGCCATTCTCCCGGTGCGTGAATACCAGCAGCCAGCAAGGACATGTTGAAGCAATGGCCAAGATAGTGTCAAAACTGTATGAAACAGGCATGTCTTGAGACATTTTTTAATAACACGTACAGACATGTATCATTGCAGGATGCACGTCACCATTTTGAAAAGGATTGTTGTTTTGGAGTGTCTAGTTGCCCAGCAGGACTGTATTGGAGACTAGTGATCCCAGCCAACTGACACAGTAAAGATACAGTATAACAAAGCAATTGATGAAATGTTGGTCAGAGGTGGAAAACATAGGAAAAGAAAAGCTATCTTATCTACACTATTAGTATTATTGTAGGTGAGTATAGTGCTCTAAAAAAAACCAATACCATTTTAGTATTATCTCCAATATAAGAAACGTTAAGAATGGGTAGTGTGTAAAATTTCCAGCAGGGTAGGACTTTTACAAAGGACTTAACTTTCTGTTGATTTAAGTTTGAATTTTCTGAGTTCTTTTCTGACTAGATTTTGTATCAGATAATAGATGTGAACTATTAGTTAAGATCAGGATTATGCCATCAACTTTAAAATAGCTCACCTCAAATGAACTGAATGAAAATTACATTAAGACACATCACTCCCATCTGCTGGCAAATATATGCTTTACAAGTAATAATGAATGCAAAAGAGACCAAAGCCTCAAATGATGTGCAGGGTATGAAATTCTTCTCACATATTTTTTACATGTTGATACCTCTGTACTGAATTTGGTTTCAAACAACATTTACAAAAAGATTAATTGTGGGCGCATAAAAAATAGTTTTCAGACAAACGTTTCTTGACTACATTGAAAAGAATGGACGAGAATAATGTATACCGTGAAAACAAATCGTGTAACTATTTCAATAAATACTTTATTTCTGTACAATACTGAAGCTGTACAAAAGGAGCAAGTCAAGAACAATGACTCTCTAACAATACTTTATAAATGTGCTTAATGCTCAGTTGCCATGCATTTTCTCCTAAAGAAACATTCAGCAACAAGCATACTAGGCCTGTCAGGGTGCGCACAATGTTTCAAGCAATTATTCTTCTTTCCATATTGGAAAATCTGTGCAAAATATGCAGCATTTGGATTGAAGGTACAAAAAAAACTCATAATATTGTCATATAGTATAAGCAAAAAAAAACCCAAAAAACAAAAAAATAAATAAAAACGTTGGTGCATCTTGATGCAGTTAAGCATAGCTCCTATAAATGTATAAAGATATCATTTCATTGGGGCTACGTAGATGCCTCACACTGTGAAGGAACAACATGACAGCCAAATAAATAAATAAACAACATACCCAATGTGTAGCGCCAAACGGCTCCCGCTGTTTTCCAGACTCATTTCCACATCAAACGCAGCATATCAAAGGCAGCCCTCCGACTGGGGCCTTGATTTGATGTGGTAAATTCATATAAGTCCGCAATCAATATTTAATTAAGCGTTCGACACAGTGGGTGTATTTCATGTTTGCTGTATGATCCCTTTTAATGGGGAACCCAAGATTAACTGCGGTGTAATGGAGAAGAGGAAACAGTCTGCCTCCGCTATGGAGAGCCACAGACTGCACGCGGTTCCCCTCTCTCCGTTAATCT
>OMKK01083412.1:0-13724 GCA_900302305.1 Polymixia japonica | reverse complement strand
GCACCAAATTCATGATTGCTGCTTTTTCACTGGGTTTAACCACCTGCATAATTTCGGGTGGAATCCAAGTGGGTTGTCAAGACAGAGCCATGTGTAAGGGCAGAAAAGAGAGGGCACAGAAAAATAGGAGCTGGATACCTCAGTGGGTAATGAGGTAGTCCCCCAGTGGGTAATGAGGTAGTCCTCCAGTGGATAAAGAGATAGTCTCTCAGTGGGAAATGAGGTAGTCTCCCAGTGGGTAATGAGGTAGTCCTCCAGTGGATAAAGAGATAGTCTCTCAGTGGGAAATGAGGTAGTCTCCCAGTGGGTAATGAGGTAGTCCTCCAGTGGATAAAGAGATAGTCTCTCAGTGGGAAATGAGGTAGTCTCCCAGTGGTTAATGAGGTAGTCCCTCAGTGGGTAATGAGGTAGTCCCCCGGCCAAAGGTTCGACCTCATGTTGCCATACCTGCTGAAGTATCCTTGAGCAACATACCTAACCCTACCTGCTCCAGGGATGTTGCTGATCCTGTGCCCGCACAGCAGTGTGAAAAGTAATTGTCATCCTTTGGAAATAAACAAGACTAGGTCAAAACCTAGTATATGGCTGGACCGTGTATGGTCAATTTCTTTCTACCAGTGAGTTTAACTAATGTCACATTTCAACCCAAAGGGAAAATAATCCTTGGTCCAGAATGGCGTCCCAGTCTGTAATTCTATGGTACCAATTGTTGAGACACTGTTGCCCGACTACATAGTGATTAATTGGAGTGAAAACTTGTAACGTTTAAATATATCTGTATTTTTAAGTCACAAAAAAAAAAAAATCTTCTATCCTAACGTCACAACGCTTCAAGCTATACAAATATCTCCAAAAATAAAATACCCGAATACATTTCAGATGTTATCTTGAAGCCTTGACTTTGCGTGGTGTTACCGTCCATAAAGAGCTACTGATGGAGACGGCATAGGGATGACTCACACTGAACAACACAGCATCACAGCTGAAAGAAGCAGCCCCTCCTTCGCACGCCCACTGGGGGATTATGGGATGGATTTAATCCAGACCAATTGTCATTTCATCAGATATATCATAAGTAAGTGCAGGGTCAAATGTCAACAGTAAAGAGTGACATTTACTGCAAATGACTACTGGGTCAGGCACACTGAACTTCAGCACTTTGTCAGCTTGTTTCCTAATTCAATGAACTTGACAATAATTGGAGTGCTTTATTTTTACCCTTCTTTCCACACATAAAAGGCTGCCATGCCAATTAGCTTTAATTCTCCTTTTTTTCCCTCCATCTTTTCATGCTCTTGAGCAGGCACAAGCCTGCATATTCCCATCATTTGCATTATCCAAAGTGAAATCTCCTTTGAAGTTATGAGATACTGTAAGAAAAAGGGCCCACTTATCCCACATGAAAAAAATGTTCAAAGCCCATAAATTCACTGGAACAGATGTACATTATCATTGGATTTGCTTTTTTTTTTCCTCTGCTCCTGTATTGGTAATAGACTACCTTGTGTCCTTCTCATCCTCAGCATTTAGCATCTTGCCTCTACAGAAGCTAACATCCCGCTGTGCCAATCCGCACTTCAAAGCTCTCTGCCTATCTGCTGGAAACAAAGCACAGAGAACATATTATGGCAGGCTCTCATTTCCCCATATTTAAGTCAATATCATTGCTTTTCTGCTACCGGCAGCACAGAGATAGGGTTCACGTCTACCGAACAGGACCGTTCCCTCTTGTAACGATTCACAAAGTGGCAGGCAAGAGCTCGACATAGAGCAGTTCAGGCATGGTAAAAGTTCCGTTTAATGAACATGCAAGCAAGGGTCAAACGAGGTAGTCGGTCAGCGGCGGCAAACAAATCTGATAAGGGGCAGGCGAAGGGGACTCCACGGTCCAAAGGCAGGTCAACGCACGAACCAGGAAGAGCAGGAAACCAGGCACAAACGCTGGAAAGCTAGGCAAAACACACTAGACAACCTGGCACTGAACAAAGGAAATGGGCCGGTATACTGTATATATACAGACTGACTGATTAGCTGATGGGAAGCAGGTGAGTATGGGGGCGGGGCCAGGTCAGGTGAGTGGAATCGACGGGAAAAAGGTCATGCGGAGCAGGAGGGAGCGGCTGGGTCTGAAATGACAGGAGAGTTAGTATAAGCCAAGGCAGGAAACTTAAAATACTAAGGGCTGACTGAAGTTGTGATACCTCTAACCCGTCTCACAAAAACACAAATGCAACATGGCACCAAACCAGGGGAAAGGTCAGGCCTATTATGTTGCCTACTGATGCTGTTCCATTTTCCCAGCCTGCAACCAGGACTTTCAGATGATTTATGACGATGGTTTTGTCGATACTTTTATCCCTAAAGACAGGTTCTTGCTACTTGAAAGGATAGGCAGCCTCCTGTTTTCAGACAAACAGCAAGTATCCCTGACATAAGTATGGCTTGGATAAGCACTGTCCCCAAATAAAGAAAGTCTTTGTCAACTAATACAGTAATAATAGGGTGCCAATATACCAAATCTGTTTTTATTATGCATAGTTATGAATACTGTGAATCTAGGGCTGTGCTTATTATTTTCCAGGAAATAACATTAAAAACAACTAAAATGGCTTAATTGACTAAGACATTAACAATTACCTGATTTGTTTACTATGGGAAAGCAGCCTTGAGGTGGGCATTAGTCTGCCTCCTCCACTGAGCTCGTTCATACTCATTCTCCCATCCCTCATCATACCTTGATTAATTTCTGAAGCATCTAATTAAATTAAATAAATTCTAACAATAAACTATTGTTTTGTGCTGAGTCAGTACAATTAAATACAGCTTACAAATGTATCAATTATCTTCTTGGGCACTGGGAGAGTTATTAAAGTAAGTGAATGAAGAATTTCAGATTGTAGCCTTAAGTACCACTGTGCAGCTTGGGAATGGAGTTCTCATATCTAACTGCCTGCTAGTTTTTTCAGCGTAAGGCATAGAGGTCTCAGAAGACCCATCAGAGTAATTGCTCGGTGTAATTGCTGTAAAACAGTGGGTAGTGCTCATCTATAAATGATCATGTATCGTTTGCTAACACAGCGACTTCCCACGAGGTAACCCGCTGACCTCTCCTTCTGAATCCATGAAGACGTATACAGACCTTGAATCTTTTTTTATTTCAAAGGACAGTAAGCAGTCTATTCCTATTAGAGCCTCCTATACGACGGCGTATCAGTGACAAAACCCGCCAGCGCAAATTAGATGAGCGCTCGCAGAATCCGAAGGAGCGCGTAGCTGTTATCCCCGATATGATTGGCCGTTGTCTTTATATCGCCGCAAGGAAACAAGAAGGGGCGAAGAAACACTGTACCCCTCTCAATGCTTCCTGAGAAAATACGTCTCACGTAAGCGCTATTTAATTCTACTAGTTTCATTATGCTACATTATGCACATCAGCTAACGGTGGGATGGTCTAATTCAGGCCCGTTTCCCTCATAGTTATAGTAAAATGTAAGTGTGCACCCTGGCATTCATTTCTCAACGCTTCTGGTGGCCCACCATGAGGAGTGACATCAAGGAGTATGTGGCTGCCTGCTCAGTCTGTGCCCAAAGCGAGTCCTCTAATTAAGACCCTGCAGGTCTCCTCCAGCTTCTCCCCATCCCTCGGCCCTGACCGCACACAGCGGTGGACTTTGTGACTGGTTTGCCCCCCTCTGACGGTAACTCTGTAGTTCTCACCATTGTTGATTGCTTTTCTAAAGCTGCTCATTTCCTGCCTCTACCTAAATTGCCCACTGCTAAGGAGACTGCACAACTACTCATTGAGCATGTGTTCAAACTGCATGGCCTCCCTTTGAACACTGTATCTGACCGGGGGTCTTAGTCTTCATCACGGTTTTGGAATGAGTTCTGTAAGATCCTCGGAGCCTCTGCCAATCTCTCCTCTGGTTTTCACCCCAAGAACAACGGCCAGACTGAAAAAGTTTACAGGACACGGAGACCACTCTCCACTGGCTAGCTTCACATAACCCCTCCTCCTGGAGTCAGCAGCTTCCCTGGGTCGAGTACACCCACAATTCCCTGCCCGTCTCTTCTACCAGTATGTCACCTTTTGAATGTTGCTTGGGCTACCAACCACCTTTGTTTCCTGCTCAGGAGGAGGATATTGGGGTCCCGTCAGGTCAGGTCATCTTCCGCCGCTGCCGCTAAACTTGAGAAAGAGCACGTTCGGCACTGTTGGCCTCCTCTGCTCGCACCAAAACATCAGGCTGACCGTCACCGCTCTGCTGCCCCCCGTTACCGCCCGGGTCAGCGTGCGTGGCTCTCCACCCGGCACTTGCCCCTCCGAGTCGACTCCTGAAAGTTAGCCCCTCGCTTCGTGGGTCTGTTCCCTGTCACCAAGCTGGTCAACCCCAGTGCTGTGTGTCTCCGTCTCCCTCGGCCCCTCCAGCGTGTACCACCCCACCTTCCACGTTTCCAGAGTCAAACCAGTGGCCACCAGTCATCTCAGCCCCTCCCTCCAATCCCCCTCCTCTGCCTCGGCCCATCGATGGGTCTGATGCCTACAACGTCCAGCGGCTTCTGAAGTTCCGCCGCTGTGGCCTCCAGTACCTTGTTGACTGAGAGGAGTATGGTCCAGAAGAGAGGTGCTAGGTTCCGGCCCAGGAGATCCTACATTCTTCCCTCATCGAGGAGTTCCATCGCCTCCATACAGACCAGCCTACTAGGACGGCAGGTGGCATTGTGTGTGTGGGGGGGTACTGTCACAACCTCAGCCAGCTTGTCTTCCTGATCCGCTCTACTCCAGTCCTGGTTTCTGCCCTCTCCACTTCCTGTCTCTGCTTCACCTCCGCCTGCTACCTACTACACCAGCTGCACCTCATCTGCCCAATTAGCCTTTCCAATTTATGCCAGCTCACCCTTCACTCTCTGCCAGATCGTTCTAAGTCTTCACTTAGCTCTGTTCCAGCAAGTGTTACCCTGCTTTCCTTGCCTGCCTATTTTTGACTGCCTGTTCTCCTGTTTTTGCCTTTTGCTCGTTTTTGTACCTCTGCCTGTTTAGACTGATTATTGTTGCCGACCTTTGCCTGCTACTGTTGTGAACCTGCCTGCCGTCTGAAGTAAAACTGTTTTTACCCAACTACCTGCCTCTGTCTGCACTGAATCCCTGTCCTGCCTGAATCCCTGACATGTACAGACACTTTATTATTTACTTATTTATTAATGCATTTATTTAATATTTTTGGTGACTCATGTAGATCCACGCCAGCCCTTATGCAACCGGTCTTGTAGGTCCATATTGAATGTCTTCAATCATGATGCAGCAGGAGCTTGACAGGAGAGAAAGCGTTGGACCTGATCTCAGGACAGCCGAGAACCAGTGTAGATTATGACCTGAGATCACCCTTATTTTCCCTGCTGTGAGGCCTCACTGCTGTTCACCATGCAGACCTACACGCCCCAACAGTCCTGGAAGATTGACAGGAGACCGTCTGCACCCCGGCAGTACTAGACGTTGAATGTAGTTGACACTTGAAAGGGAACTGAGATGTCCCAGACAGTCAGGGCAAGTTTGTATTTGTGCATTGATGATACATAATATGATTTCAAAGCAATCCCTGAACCCAAGGCCTCTGTGTGTGTGTGTGTGCGTGTGATGGGGAAGAAGGACTCTTTTCATCCTACCCATGGAGTCACCCAGGGTTCACAAATCTGCCTGACCATATGATAGTGTTGTATGATAGTGTTTTGATGTGCTAAGAGTGTGTTGGATTGTGCATGTGCATGTGTCAATGTGCATGTGCATGGGCAAGTGTGTGTGTGTGTGTGTATGTGTATTACCCATGTCACCATGTTCTCATACCATACCTGGTTGTCATGGCGACCAGCGGTGGATAGTATATGTTTTATTCTAGAAGCAGTAGAGTAGGAAATTACTTACTTACTGACCCAAGTCAAAGTAAAAAAACTCATCAAATAATACTCAGGTAGGCTAGTTACATTTTTGGGAGCAAAAATCATTAAGATATTGTGCGTGTTCCAGAATTTCCCCCCAGAAAATGAACAGGGTTACTCATTCATGCCTGGTTCTCTCAAACAATTTAAAGGGTTGGTTTCTGACCAAGGTTCAGGGAAAGTTCATTATAATTATAAACTATTCTAATTATTGTCATTATAAAGTCAAATATATACAAATATTATTTTAACAATATAAATTAATAGTTACGTAGTATTGTTTTCTCTTCAAATAAAAGTTACAAGCATATGAGAGGCACCCAAATAATTGTTCATTGCTCATGCAGTTGTGACTAGTTACTTCCACCTCTGATGTCGACCCATCGGGAGACGAGGCCGTGACTGATGTTTCTGAAAGCCGAAATGAAGAAAGCGGATGCAATAATGGCCTGCAGAGTTGAGTCGGGATAGAAACCGTTTGTCATAATGATACCGAGCTTAGTGGCTTCGCCGCTATGCTTATTTAAATGTCCGTATTCGGGAGAGAAAGGCGTATCACGTTGCCAAGAGGCGGACACTCTGTGGTCGCCGCGACCGGAGATAAGCTGCTAAGCTGCAGATGAAAGTGTGTTTGCATGTAGAGAGCGTGGCGTGGCGGACAGCTGTGGTCAGCCAGATTTTGGAACCCTGTGTGACTCCGTGGGTAGGAGGGGAAGGATCCTTCCTCTCATCACACACACACGTGCGCGCAAACACACACACACACACACACACGTATGCAAACACATGCATGCACGCATTATCTCTCTCACACACATGCGCGCACACAATGTTCCCTATGTCTGCCTACATCAATCCAACACTCAGCATGTTAAAATACCAAGATGCAGATAAATGTAAGAGGACAACACGCTTTAATGAGGAAAAACGACACCAACTTCCATCCCGTCAACAACCTGACACATTGCAACACAGTCCCGAAAACAAGCTTGTTTGTGATAATAGTGAAGAGCAGTAGTGTTCTATGTCCAAACGTGTGAAGATTAAAACAAAACATGAAAGGTAATATGTAATATTTAAATATGAAATACATTATGTAATAAAATTTGTTTTTTTCCACACAAAGCATGCTGACAAGTGGCTTTTCTATGTTAAACCACTAATAGCAATTTGACAAACATTGTCATAATATTGTTTGTGGTTGTACATATTTTAGCCAGATAATTCTACTATATAATTTGTGTGTCTCTTAAACCTGTGTGTCTCTTGTACCATGTGAGTGTATTTGTCAAATGGATGTAACTCTGTAATTATGTATCCGGCACCAATGACACCAAAGCAAATTCTTTGTGCCTGTAATGTCCCTGGTGAATAAATGTGATTGTGATCTATATAAAACTTGACATAAATGCACCCACTTTCGCAGAATAACCCCCCCAAAAATAGTCCAGAGTTCAGTCAGCTTATAAGGAACAGGAACATACTTTAATAAAAAGGGTATTCTCCCTTGGCACAGTTCTGCTATTAAATAAATAGATCAATTAATCAAATACCGTCTATATAAACTAAACACAGGAAAGAAAACACCGGGCCGGGCAGAGAAGAACGCAGACCAAGTTCTGCTACTGAAAAATAAAACCAAACAGCTAGTGCTAGACAGTTTTCATTTACAACAAGCACCAAGAAGTGAAAGTGTCTGTGTGAGTGTGGGTGTGTTAGTGTATATTTGTCTGTATAGCAGAATAGTGGAGAGAGAGAGAGAGAGAGAGAGAGAGAGAGAGAGAGAGAGAGAGAGTAATGGACAGAAAGAGAGAAAGAGCAAGAGAGAGACAGAATTATTCTTCCCTGTTAGCTGGATTGGCAGTGAATAGTGAATATTGGAGTGGTACTTGACAGTAGGCAAGTAAGATAGCTTGACAGACACTTAGTCATTTAATTATCATAAATAAGCCTTATATTCCTTCTACATGATACTGGTATAACCTTTCTGCAGTCCATACACTATATACATCAGTTTTTAACAAGGTAGATAAATGGATCTTACATAACAACTTAGTGGTGGAATATATAAAAATGAGTCTTGGCTCTGAATACTGAAATTCTTATTCAATAACAAGAAAATGGTGCTTCTAGGGAGGTTTATATCAGATGAAAGATTTAAACTTGCAAATGATATATGCACCATTTAAAAAAGAAGTGTGTCACCTTCTCTTACAACATGATTTGAACAGACAGTAGATGAATTAAGTCCTTAACAATTTTACAGAGTGGATCCTAAAGCACAATTATCAGCAAAACATGAAAAAAAAAGAAATCAAAAAATAATGCAAACAAAAGTGAAAACCTATGAAAGATTTTAAGGGATGGTAGATTAATTAAGTCTTTGCTGACACTTGGTTGACACTTTTACAGACGATACTGAGGTTATGTTACTTTTATGAGGGATATACTTTTAAATTAACTCGTCCTTTTCAGTCCTTGGCGTAGTTTTCTTTTAATAGGCGTTTGATTGTTTTTTGTGTCGGTGGCTGCCTTGATAGCATAACAATAAGCACATGACGACATTAATGTGACTTTCGATGATAATTTAAAATGGGTGGGGAAGTGGTGAGTTTGACTGAAGATGAAATCCCAAAGCAGGTTCCCAACTATCAGCCACAGTGTCTGACCAGTAATACATCAGTTAGGTGTCTACACCCAATAAGTCTTGTTGGTTAGTTTAAAGATTACAATTGATACCTGAAGGTTGCTGGTTCACATCCCTGGACCAGAGCCAGTTACACTCTCATCCCTTTACAAGTACCGTTCTGGTGCCCTTGAGCAAGGCACTTAACATAATAGTTCAGCTGCTTTGTGGTCAACAGTATGAGAATGTGGCTACCCTGGGAAACTCCCTGGTATGAATGCGAAGCCGGGCATTTTAGCAGGTTTTGAGAAAAGTCGCCCTACTCCAGGACCGACCGAGACATCCACCCAAATTCTTAGGAAGCCCTCACACACCGTGCAGAATCAGACCACCCTGAAGGATGGGTGGCCACCCACCCAACCTCATCGCTGTCCACGAATAAAACAAGAGCACCGCTTCCATCTTACTTATCTTGGGGGAGTCAGACGGTGGCATCAACGCCCTTTACGCATCGTGGGTGGGGTGACAACCCCGACCTTAAGAGTTATAGTGTTGTTATGCAGCCAGTAACACGGACCTGGAATCTCATAAAACCAGTGTGAGGTGTGGAGGCTGTGGCATGTGATGTGCAGCTGTGCTCCGCCCTTGGGGACGGGACGCCATTCGACAGGGCTCCCGTGGGATGGCGCGTCTGAATGGTGCCTCTGCAGCTGTGAGATGACACCATGGGGGCCTGGCATTCGCAGAATTCCTGTTGATCCAAAACACACACACACACAAATGGCAGCGCTAACCCATCCTAATGCAGTGGAGACCTTTAAACACACACAGAGGCCAAAGAATTGCTGACGAGCTAGCCAAGGGGCTGGTCTGGTATACCAACTCTTTAAGTTGACAACTGCCGTCTCTTCCACACCGTTGAGGTGCCTTTGAGCAAGGCACTTAAACCCCAACTGCTCCAGTGGAGCTCCTGACTGACCAACAGCAGCAGGCTGTGGTTGTACTGGGCAGCTCCCAGGTGTAAATACGAGTAACTTTGAATGCAAAGCAGCACAGTGCTGAACAAGAGCATGTGTGCTTAGCAAAGCCCTTCCAGTGATAAATTACAGTTCAAAAACATTGGAAGCTTCACCTGGCGAGCCTGAAGTTCGACACACCTGGGTTTTAAACTCCCTCACACCTGCAGCTGTCAGTTTGTCAATAACTACAGCGTTTCACTCACACTGACTTAACCTCTGTTGGACCAGATGAAACCCAGCTAGGGGTTGAAGGAGACCAGACTCCAGCATAGCGCCTGTCAAACATCAGTATGTTGGTGGTGTTTTGAAGGGCGTCATAGATGAGAGGCAGATAGACAGAGCCCTGTGTACTGTAGCTGGTCCTGGCACTGTCGGGGGAGCGGCGGCGATGAGTTATGGGTCTAGCAGAGCCTGTGGGCCGGGACCGGTGTTATCCAGCACCAGAGGAATGAAACAGCTGAAACACCCTTCGCTGTGCCACGTCACAAACATAGCTTTGTTGCCTGAGCGCTGAAGACACATGGCGGCGCGGTGAAAGACCCACTGACAGCTGGGAGACAGGACACCGCAGGAATACAGGGAACAACCGCGCGGCCGAAGGCCGGACGACAGAGCTGTCACTAGCTGACGGAGGTGTTAGCCTAAATGTTGGATAGCTTGGGCTGAAGGTTGAAAGTCCCAGAGAGAGGAACGTGAACATGAGGAGGAGCAATCCTCTCCCACCTGTAAACATGCCCAACTGAGGTGCCCCGGAGCAAGGCAGTTCCTCAGAGGCGGCAGTCTTTCAGTAGAATAGTGCAGCTGTACTGAGCAGCTCCCAGGTGTGAACGGGTGCTTCCTTTGAATTTGTTAAAATCGTTTTGTCTTTGAAGCAGGGTGGTGCTGAAGAATCACATACAAGCCTTAGTAAGCTCTTTCCCTACGTCAAAAAGGGGTAATGTAAAACTAGCCCTGAGGGCACGCTCCGCGTTAACCCCCTAGATCGATCAGCCAATAGCTGATGGGCCCAATAATAGACGTGGTGTGGTGCTTATAGGGTTCTGGCTTCGGGCCAAGTTTGGAGCATAGCATCACCACCTCCTCCGGTGCCAAGATCACTCCATATCTGGCTCTGCTTGTATCTATATCACAGAACTGATGACATTTGATTATATCGCTGACGTTTGCGCATTCTCAAATTGACGGACTGAGCTCTTGATACAGGGACTGACAGTACGCGGCAGCTGAACATGCTTTGAATATATTTTGAGCTGGTATATGCTGTTTATACATATTGTGTGTAAACACTGGAATAAGCGGAGCGCTGTTTAGAGTTATGTGCGTTCTGAAAGTCGTATTCATTTAGAATCGATGGGTGTGCATGTATCACGAACAAAAAGAAAACAGGATTGAGACTTTAAGCCACGAATCATAAAAGAATCTTAAGTAACGTGGTGCGATACGTACTATAAATTAATTAAACATTTTGACACATTTCCTCGTGTTTCAGTTTCATAGAACAGCCAAGCAGTGGCGTTTAATGAAGACGTGTGACGTGAGGTCAAGGTACTGAACCGCGCTATCGCAGGAAGGGTTGTTTTTTTTTAGGCATAGCTGGTTCAACTAGGTTACGGAAACGGAGGTGGCCGCATCACGCGTGCGGCGATCAGCTAGTACGTAAAACGGGGAGAACGGCGTGATGTTAACACAGCTGTACTTCTGGTCTGAACGAGACTCACAGTGGTCTTACAAAATGGGTGTGAAGGAAAAACCAGTCCCCAAAAAAACAAACAAACAGAGCTTCAGGTTGTGAATACAAAGCTTATCACATTCTCAATAAAGCTTAAAAAGTTTATGACAGCAATATATACCTTATATACACAATGTTGGCTACTAAAGATAAGGAGCTTTTCAGCACGAAGGGATCGTACTGCTGGATCGTGGCATGATTTTTCGTCTCTCAGGTGAAGCAGTTTGAAAAGTCTGAACGACTCGATGCTCAAGAAGTCGAAGTCGCTATAATACCGACAATTAGGATAAAACTAGAGGTAGCAGCGGATTTGCGATTTCCTTTCCGTGTTCGCTTTCGGGGCGTTGCGCGTCTTCATCTTCATTTTCATCTTCAATACCTGTCTGCCTGCCTGCTCTCAACACTGCTGCACCCAGGGCCGCACTTCAAGTGGTTTGTAATAGTGACACTCACGCACGCATACATACGCATCTCCGCACGTGCGCTCAGGCACACGAGCGCGCACGCACACACACACACACATTTTAAACAGTATTTTATACATACACACAAGCGGTCATACTCTCCCACAAACACCCAAGACACACTGTGCCCTGCTCTCCCTTCAGCTGTAATCCTTCATGTACGTTTAGAATCTATACATCACAGTCTTTCTTCCTCTAGTTCATCCCTATCCTGACAAACCTTTTGGCTGAGGGGGTCTGAAAACGTTGTGCTGCTGGTTGGGAGCTATTGAGTTCAGGTAGCGGGGATACAGGACTGGGGCGGAGGAACAACTGAAGCCCGGCTGTCTCTCTTTTCGCCTCTCGGCCGTTCCTCTCGGCCTCCGGTCGACCGCCCCGGCGGCAATCCTCGGCCTTGGCGAGACTGTGTTTCTGAGACACTGCAGCCTGGACCACCTCCTAACATAACACCGGACGCCGACATCTCAGCACCGGGCCGCAACCCTTCACGATCCTCCTGTCCTCTCCGTTGTCCACCCCCCCTTTCCCCCCCGCGGGGCGCAGCTCCCTGCGGTCCGAAGCCCAGCTCTCTGTTACCGTGCCGGCCGTGCTGTGCTAAGCTGGTGTGGGGCTGGGCTGCAGCGAGGTTCGTGGAGGCCCCCCGCCACAGTCAGTGTTTGCCGGCCTGCCAGTGGGGCTGCAGGAGTGCCGAGCTGGGCCAGGCTTGGCGCGCGGAGGGTTCAGGATTGGTAGAAGTGGTGGTAGTGGTGGTGGTGTTCGTGGTGGTGGTGGTGCTCGTGCCGCTGCACCACCTGGGCCACCCCCCCGTCGTAGAGCAGCACGCTGGGCAGGTCCCGCACCTGCTCCTTCTCCACCACGGGCCCCGGAGCCGGCAGCGAGCCTAAGGCCCGGTATCCCTGGCTCTCTTTGGACCGCTGCTTGTGCTTGCGGTAGGGGGCCGAGGACTGGTGAGGCGGGGTCTGGCTGGGCAGGGCCGGGGGCGGGGGCGCGCCGCGGCTCCTCATCACCCTGCCGCCGGTCTGCGTGGGGGGCGTGCGGCTGTGGGTCTTGGGGGAACGGAGGGCGTGCTTCCCTGAGTCTTGGCCTCGCGGCCGGGCGGGATACGGGCCGTCCGGGGCGGCGGTCTCCACCGCCGTCTGGGAGCGCCGGTGGTGGGAATAGGCGTGGCCGTTCTCGGGTTCGTGGGAGCGGGAGCGAGTCTGGTTGGACGGCCGGGACTGAGGCTCTGCTTTCGTTGGCTCTGCAGTGGGGGCTGTAGAGGAGACAGACGGAATGATTATTTTATTTATTTATTCGACTTTTACTTTTCTTTTTCCAGAGAAAACTGGCCAAGACAGGAGCATCATTGACAAACATAACATTCGCAGACAACAAACAATTCACATGGGCAGACACACTCAAACTCACACCCGGAGGTTAGAGCAAATTCAAAATTCACTATATAAGCACTCAAAGGGCAGTAGTCCAATAGCATCCCAGCAAAATAAAAATCCAAGAAAAAAAATAACCCATTATGTGTAAATTACCGTGCCAGCTGCTCTAAATAATAAACTAATAAAGCTCCACTGGAAAGCTCCATCATTCTGCTGGCAGCTTCGTGTTCAGGTCCATTCTCTCTGTGGCTAGCCCTGACACAACGTGATAGAATAGATCTCTGTTAGCACTACGCTAACAGGGGCCACATTAAAATAATCACCATGTCATCGCTGACAGTCAGATCAAGGCTGCTTCTTATTAGACGTAATAATTCACTTCACAGCAGCCCCACACCGCTGATGGGCTTTAGCCTTGAACACTTGATGTATTGTGCCTGCCTCGGCCCAGATGTTTGTACTGGCCAGCATCGCAGTGTGCTGGTCGTCCATCCAACAGCTCCAAGCAGGTGCTGCAGTAATGAGGGCCTCTGTAGGCGGCTTCAAAGGGCCACGGAGTCTCTCTGTCTCCCCCCCGGT
>OMKK01083411.1:0-13132 GCA_900302305.1 Polymixia japonica | reverse complement strand
GGGAAAGGCTAACGATGAAACAATAAGCCAGGCTGCAGAGAAACACACACACACACACACACACACACACACACACACACACACACACACACACACACACACACACACACACACACACACACACACACACACACCAACTGTATATTTTTTTGTTGCCAGAGTTGTTTATTTGATGCTTTAATATATTTTTTTCAAAGACTGTCAGGAGTCCAGTATTGGGTTGCAGGGAATTTAGAATAGTTCCCTGAAGAAACCAATGATCTTTTTGCATGACTCTACTGCTGCAAAATCCATCCAATGTAACATATAAAATAATAGAATAAGGTATAGATAAAATACTCGTTAACAGCCTCCACAATGGCCCAAAATTGAATTTGAATACCAAGAGGGTAGGGATTTTTTCAATGCATTGAAAATCACAGGTTAAGCATTTGTTTTTTTCTGTTTCTGTTATGCTGTTGTATGGTCAAAACTGTTGTCCAGCCACTTGTGTTTACTGGAACTGTAGCAGAGGCAGTTTTGATATGAAATATGTTAAACAACCATTAATTGTTGGTGCAATTTGTCTTAAGAGTCTATGAGTTTGTGTGTGTGTGTGCGTGCATGTGTGTTTTCCTGCATGTACGAGTATTAGTATGGGTGGAGACACAGAGCCAGTAGGACTGAATGTCTTCCAGGAAGACATTTATTACATCTTCAAGCATTCGGTTTTTTTAAGGAGCAGATGTTGGAAATCATTGAAATGATGCTCATCTCCTAGCCTTTAGATATCTGTCACTAAGTATCCTCGCTAGCTGCCCTTCGAATAGGATGCATATGGTTAAAGGATGGTAACGGTAATGGATAATGTCATTAAAGGGATATCTTGACATGTTGAAGTTGAGTTGGTTACATGGTGTTTGTTACATGGTGGCAAAAATAGTCAACTTTTGTCCCGGAGTCTCCCTAAGACAGCTTGTTAACACTGTTTTCTCATTAAAACTACGGGGCACAGCTAGCTGCTGGCTTTACTCATGACTTCTATTCTTCCACCCTGGCTGGAAACCACCATACTAAGAAACAACATCTCTTCCAAGCAATAATACACACTAAGTAATATAACATTAGTGTGTCTTTTGCACGTGTTTATGTCAAGAATGATGAGTGTTTTATATAGAGATAAAAGCTAAAACAGAATCACAAGTACAAAAACTCAGTGGGAAAATAATCCTTTTTCACAAGAAAACTGAGAGGAAGAATAGAGTGACCAACTAGGGAGGGAGAAAGAGACCAAGACAAATAGAGAGGGCACAAGCTGCCAAATCTGTCAAATAGATAACTAGTCCATGAGGGAGTTAGTCAGACAGAGAGACAGACAGACGCACACAGAGAGAGAGAGAGAGAGAGAGAGAGAGAGAGAGAGAGAAACAGAAGAAGAAGAAGAAGAAGAAGAAGAAGAAGAGAGATCTTCATGTGGGATTTGTCAGTCAGTTGTATGTGTGTCAACTGAATTATAGAGGCCTCAGCAGACCACCCACCCACACACCAGGCTACTGTGTTTAATTGCATGTGTGTGCCTATGTGTGTGTGTGTGTGTGTGTGTGTGTGCTTTTCCTACTCTTTCCCAGTGCTTTGTGTCAAACAAATAAACAACGTTACTTTGAGAGTTGAGGGATTGGTGAGGACAAATAAAGTACGACCAGACAGAATACTAGACAGTGAGTACATGTGATGGGGGTCTGTTCACAAACTAGGGATTGTTCACAACGCTGCAAAGAATATCCATTTTAAAAAATGTCCAAAGAGGAATTGTTTCAGCCCAGGGGGCCACATTTTTTGCTTGTTATAGGTAAAACAAGATTTTAATTCTTAATATGAGACTAAATGACTAGCATGTACAATCTTACCAACTCTTAATAACACATAAGATAGACCAGTTGTTTTTTTTACTCTGTTTGGGCCGAATCCTAGAATAAATATCTGCTAACCCATCACCATGGAGACACTAGCCAGGCAAACAGGGCAAGTGGAAACAACGGTGGCAGGAAATGTAAACAAAATGCTAGAGAGAGAGAGAGAGAGAGAGAGAGAGAGAGAGAGAGACAGAGAGAGCACGTGTGTAAGTGAATACTTTCAGTGAGGGAGAGAAAGAGAGAGAACAAGATACAAATTTAGAGAGACGGAGAGGTGGTTTCAGATGGCCTCCCTGCCTCCTTGCTTTGCTCTGTCTGCTGTTCTGTGTTTAACCTACAGCATATCCAGATAGGTAACAGGGCGGATGGCTCTCACAGTGGAGCCCAGGGGCACATAATGTTGACACTGATTATAGGTGTATGGTGTAGCAAGCCACTGCAGGGCAACATGGACACTGCTGCATCGGCAATGGAGCAAATAAATTGTCTGTCATCTAGGAGAGAGACAAAGAAAGAAAGAAAGAAAGAAAGAAAGAAAGAAAGAAAGAAAGAAAGATGGGGGCTATTCTAGCTTAGAAAGGCTGACCAGGTCCAATACCCTTTACTGATTGTGATCCATTATAGCTTTAGGGCCTCTGAGCAAGGCATCATTTCCCCCAACAGGCCAAACAATCCTGGCTCACGTAAGCATTGTGTTTCTGAGTTTTCTCTTTAGGTTAGGGAGGAAATGGAATATCATAAGATTATATAAATTGGAGCCAATTCTTCAAAAAGGAAAATGGAAAAATTCCTCAATTAAAAAATGATCCAATCCATTAGTTGGCAACATAGGAAATCATTCAGATGGAAAAATGGGACCCATTCTTTCAAATGAGAAAATTAAGTGGAATCCCTCACTTGGGCAAAATGGGACACAATCCTTTTCTGCTTGAGACATTTAGCATCAAAAAAATTCAAAGCCTTGTGTCAGAATATCATGCCCTCCAGCAGGTTACTGAAAGCCACTACTCAACTCCACAAATTAAAATGTGTCAAAATATTTATTGTATAGCTATTACAGTTTGTTTTTAATTAAATGTTGAGAGGCTGAACAGGATTTCGTCAATATGTAAGTATTTTTTAAACATCTCATTTTGGTCCCTGATGGTCAAACTATAGTTCTTACATACTGTAATCTATGAACTGAATGCCAGTTTTACCTCATTCTGTTATAAAATCTCTAGTTATAGATTTAGGTAACCATTTCCTCTACATACTGTCTGCCTATGACTTGGGCCTGACTTGACAGCCTTCACCTGAATGTGCATTGGGGTTATAAAGTCTATCTATTGAATCTTGATAAATCCCTCTCATGAACAACAGAACCTGCTGTTTTGATGGTGCACTGAGATGGAGGCTATGATGCTGGGAAAGATTTATACTGAGATTGAATCTATATGTAACCCTTTCACCATAGACTTGTGATATGAGGAGCACTTTATGCTGTACTCAATAAAGCATTAAACCCCTTTAAAATCCAATACTTGGTATAATGGCGAAAGAGACATCTCATTGTATAATACATATCTAGGGTAAAAGGCGACACTTTCATTCTGCACCAAGAGTGGTAAATATTTGAATGCCAAAAACATTGAATAGGTAACAGATAACATTTAATTCTTTTGAGACAAACATAACCGGATACTCAATTACTGCATTTCCAATTTAAAGTATTAATCAGAATGTTGAAGGTTTAATTCATTGAGCATTTATTTTTGCCTTTAAGTACTGTGCTTCACATTAAGTATAGGATTCTCCTGCTTAAATAAGGAATCAATAAAATAAATCAATTATAAATAAATGCATTTTAAACAGTGTTTTAAAGAGTTTTTTTTAAAGAGAGCTGGATTTGAGGCTGATGCCAAACTCTGGAGAAAGTGGCAGATCAAATCAAAAATGTAAATAAATAAAAAATAAATAAATAAATAAATAAACTTGTGTGTTAAAATCCTGGTAAGCACAGTGATAATCAAACTTCCTAACAGGTAAAATAATACACCAAATGATTGAAAGTAACCTATGTGTCGGGTACAGTAAAAAAAAAGTTAAAAAAAGTAATTAAAAGTACTAAACTTTTCTAATTTCATGACCATGGGAACCCTGTTAATTGCAATTTATTTAAAGAGGACAAGGGAAAACCAAAGAATTCAATCAGAAATCTACCCCAAAACAGTAACTACATGTTATTCCTGTAATCCTTTATAGCGTTGGCTCTCTTGTGACTAGCTTCCAGAGAGACTTGCTCATGTTCACAAAACTAAATTGGCTCACAGAAATAACATGAATTGTGTGTTGGGGATGTTTTTTTTTACACTAGAGAAGGCAGCCTGGTGAAATTTTCCATCTGTGTCTCTATCCCATTCTGGTCTGCAGAATCAAAATACATGTTGAAAAATCAGCTCAGGTCAGTCAGCTGGATAAAATCTTTAAGTCCACATCCATTTGTTGTCATTCTGTTCAGTGCCTACTATTTGAACAAAAGTCTGAGGGATTTATAATGTTAGGGTTTGCCTTGGTGGGATAAGGCCATGGTGGAGCAACTGTAGGTGGCAGTTGAAGGCTGTTAGATATGGGCTTTTTATGGGTCAGTGGTGCAGGGCCCCCTCTGGTACTGGCTCTCTCTCACAGTCTGACAGCAGAACACATGTTACTGAACACTCAACATACTGTAGAGCCTACAGAGATACGGTGCATAGTGATCCTCAAAAAGACTTCATATTTACTTTTAAGTATTAAGGAAATGTATGACATGCAGGATAATTTGTGTACAGTACATGTATAACAAACCAGTATAAAAACCAGTATTTTGTCACAGTAGGAAGGGTTATTCAAACCCTCCGGCTTGCCTGACGATTTCACCAACATAACTTACCCTTGGGGTCAATTTGACCCCAGCAATTTAAACATCCAGAAAATTATCATAATCAAAGTTGTTACTCAAGTTTACATATCAGGTACTCTATGTGCATTTGTTGACTACCTATATAGCATTTTAAATTCAACACAGCACCCCAAACACCTTCTTAAACATCCAGAATACCTATTGGGGACACTTGGTGGCATCTGGCAGATGCCTGTGCAGTTTCAACCACTGGAGGAGTTGGGGTGTTTGTGTGTGTGGTTAACTACATATTTCAGAGATACACCTTTAAATATTATAGTGACCTTAATGTCAACCTAAACAACCAAAAAAAATGTGTGTAAAACAATTTATAGTTATTATGTGTTTTATACAGTTAAAACAGCCTGGGGTCAAATTGACCCCAAAGGTACACTGATGTTACTATGAAAATTATGATATGTGTACGGGCCAATGAAAAAAATAATCATGTCAATTTTAGGTTTTCCCAGTTGTTCCCATAAAATTAGGAAAAGTCATTAAATGTGAAGCAAAAAAAATGATGTCAACCATAGAGACATCATTTTAATACATTGAATGGGGTCAAATTGACCCCAAGGATAACCGGAGGGTTAAGTTATTAAAGAGTCACAAATAAGGGCAAGTATAGCAAAAAAATATACAGAACAGTAAAAACACTAGTCAGACTGGCCACTAGGTGGCAGGGATGTTTTCTACTTCCTGGTTTGGAACTCTGCACCATCTTGTATTGATAAGCGTTGCCTGGCAACATCTTCCTTAAGAAATGACAGAGTTGCACCAGGCAGCAGCAGCAGGAGATTATGATCTAGTTGAGGAACTTCTGAGGAAAAACAAGTGCAATCCCAATCAGAGAGACATTGATTGGAACTACAAGACGCCTCTTCACTGGGCTGCAGCGAAAGGTAGTTTGGTGTGTGTGTGTGTGTGTGTGTCTGTGTGTGAATTCATGTCAGGTTGCACCTGGTTATGTCTCAAATACTCCTTTTATTAACGATACATTTGGTTCTCAAATGCAGATTCACATTTTGCAGCAATGCCTTTTTTTCCATAGGACATACAGAAACTGTTAGGATCCTCGTAGAGAATGGGGCAAGACCAAGCCTGAGAACTGATTACGGATGGACTCCTGCCCACTTCGCAGCGGAATCGGGGCGACTTGCCGTGTTGCGTTTGCTCCACTCACTCCACGCACCCATAGACAAGGAGGATTGTTCTGGTGACAAACCAGTAAGGATCGCTGAAATATACGGACACGAAGAGGTTGTTCGTTTCCTTCAAAAGTACGAGACAATATGTGAAATAATCTGATTCATCTGTCTAGTGTAATTTTGAAAATGACATTGTAGGGCTTTATAGTTAAAGACCTACTATTGCACAAAATTGTTTTGATTGCATTACTTTCCCTTTTTACTTTAAAGTATGCTACTCAATAACTTATGGGACAAATGAAGATTCTGGTTTTCTTTCTGACTGTTGCAGTGCAGAGACAGAATCCAAGGCCTACCGCAAGATGGCAGCTCATAAGGGCATTCCCATGGATGACAGTGATGAAGAGTGGGCAGAACAGGAAAATGAACAAAACAGGATTTCAAAAAGCAACACGAAGACGGAACTCATCTCCTGAATGATACAGTGAAAAGCTCCTTTTGATACAATGTCAAAAGGGCAACGACTGACTGCCTATAGTGTCTCAGCTGGCATTTATTCTGCAACATCTCAATGGTTTAGGGCAAAATAATAAATGTGCACTACAATGTTGCATTGCATATAATTAATTGCTCATCTTTTGCACGGATCATATTTGTGAATCTGAAAAGTTTATTAGACAATTTAACAGAAAACAGGCTTTCCAGTTGTATCATATACAACATGTCTCAAATCAAAATGGAGGAACAGCACAAATGAAATGATACAACACAGTACACTGAATTTTCATCTACATCTCAAAAACCCAAAAGCACATCAACACAATTATATTGGTTACAAAACAACTGTTACTGCAGACTAAATATAACTTGTAGTGACTCGGTGAGCACAGTTTTGAAGCAATTTTCATGTTTTTCCTTTTGAGTCTAATGGTGAGGTTGAGGTTCCTATGGTTGAGGAAGTCTCGCTCTTAAACGACGTGGACGAGGACTAGGGAGAGGGAAGAAAGTTGTAAGATTAGCTGCCAACATAAGTCGCAGTTTAGCATACAATATAAGATAATGTACATGGTGTACTGTACTCACACGAGTAGTGAGACGCTTCCTCAGTGCATCTCGCACCTGTATTAAATAAAAAGTGTTACTGATTCTAAAACACCTGCATTGTTAATCAAACAATCATGTTTTAAGGCGTGAAGATACTGTACCGTTTTATCCCCAAGACACACGGTCAGCAAAATGAAGAAGCCCTGCAAGTCATATGTCACAGGTTACTGACCCAGTAATACTTGGATATGCTTTGACTTTAGGTTTGAAGATGATCTTTGCTTCGGGAACATACCTGGAATGCATTCAGTAGGACAAAGGTATAATTGATGACAAGGGCAATGGGTCCAAACGCGAGGTCAACCGCCATCACAGCAAATCCAAAGATCCACGTCACCCCGAAGATTGGAGTCAAGATGACGACTGACCTCAAGATGCTCTTGGCAGCTTTGTGTTGCTTTTGAGAAGGGTTCGCAGATGTCTTAGGGTGTTCCAATAGTTTAAAGATTACCACCATCATGCTGAACACATTGACAAAAATAATTATACCAACTGGTATGATAAATGTATGAATTGACCCTTTCAGGAGTCCATCATAAGTCAGCCAACAGCCCTTAGTAGTATAGTATGGCCCTTCTGCACCGCTGCCATAGGAAATGAACGTCACCGTAACAATGAATAAAGGAAAAGCATAGCCCATGAAATAGGAGGCTACCAGGTATTTCGTTTTGCTCAGGTCGTGGAAAACATAGACAGTTTGACGAAGAAGAACCGCGCTAAGGCACAACATCCAAAAAAACATAGATAGATAAAAGAAATGCTTCAACACAACAAAAACCTGACACCAATTTGCGCTAAAGTTCTCGGGAAAAGAAGATGCCAAAAAAACGCAATCCGCAAACAGTAAAGACAGTGAAATGTTTATGTGGGCGGTATGGCGTATATATAAGCTGCTTGACTTGACAACGGCACTCCAGACTAGCAGTTCTGTTACCAGGCATACAACCAGGGAAATGACTGAGACAACCAGTCCGGCCATGGTTATCTCACTCGCGAACGCCACATCCTGTGGATCATTTGGCACGAGAATAGCAAACGAAGACAAATGGGAACATCTACAGCGGCCTTCGTTATTAGGACCACCCCACTCGCAACCATCGGTTGACCATTCTCTGTTAATTTTATCCCACGAAACACAGTCCATCTTGTGGTGGCGAGGTCTTTTGTCAATTAACTTGAAGTCTATTTGAATAGAATTTAATTGGATGGGATGACCGGGATCTTCAGTGTCAATAGTTGTCGATACTACAATGCTATTTGGCCGAGTGGGTTTGTCGTGGGGCAAATAATTGGCCAGGTTTTTAAAGCCGGTTGTTTTCACCATGCCAGCATCTGAGCTTTCCACAGAGACAGTGACATTGAACACTGTATTTTTACAATGTGGTTCCTGGGTCTGACTACTACATGTCTTAACGTCTAAATATGATGTACTCTTGGTGACTGCTTTTGTTATATTTATTCGACTAATCATTTGCTCAACTGAATTCAAATATTTTTCAGCTATTGACTCGTTGGATTCTCT
Source organism: Polymixia japonica (assembly GCA_900302305.1). Classification (NCBI taxonomy): domain Eukaryota; kingdom Metazoa; phylum Chordata; class Actinopteri; order Polymixiiformes; family Polymixiidae; genus Polymixia; species Polymixia japonica. Next base: position 4,546 of record OMKK01083411.1, on the reverse strand, counting down.
GTCATCTTCGTCTGTCCACACTCTTTCAAAACTGTCATTCAGGATATTGCTGGATGATTCCATGACATTCTAGAAGGAGATGGGGGGGTGAAAATTAATGAAATGCAATTGGTATAAGTAATACAAGTAAGATTACCTGGCGCTAGCTGGTACTCACATCCAATATTGACTCTTTAAAGGTGTGGTTTAGTTTCTGCATGTTGAAGATTATTGTAACGGATGCATTCACGTTAGCATAAGTGTTGATACGCTCCGTGTCATTAGTGGCAACCGTAAGACGAGAAAATAGGACTTCAGCATGTCCATCTACAGTTCCAAGGCCTTTGTCGACAATCTGTAATAAAAGTGAGAATTTATTTAAAATCCTAAAATGAATCTCTTCATTTAAGACCTCAGATTCAACGGTACACTTGATTGCCAAACAGCATTTATCCATCCATTTTCTGAACCACTTAGTCCTGGAGCCTATCCCAGCATACACTGGGCACAAGGCAGGGAGTCACACTCCGGAATGGGAATCCAATCCAATCCAGGGCTGACACACATGGGCAAATTATTAGTCACCAATTCACCTAACATGTCTTTGGATTGTGGAAGGAGAACATGCAAACTCCACTTAGAAAAGCCCCAGTTGGGTTTGAACCCACAACCTTCTTGTTGTGAGGTGACAGTGCTAACCATTACACCACTGTACCCCAAACAGAGCTTAGTTTGAGGGAGGGAGGGGATCATAACCTGAATTTGAAGACTGAGTGTACAAATCCCAAGTAAGGACACAGGTTATGTGCTAGTCTTTAGAAAGTAACATAAATACTTCTAATTTTGTGCTATTCATAATTTTATCAGAAGGTGTCACGTTTTCAAATGGTTAATATCTCTCTTTTTTTAACAAACCGCAGTTAATAATGATTAAAAAATGTCCGCCAACAAAGGTTTTGCCTACTTCTGTATCTTCTAGGATGCTGTGTAGGTCCTGGTTCACGCATTGTGATACTTCCTTTGTCCATGCTGCATTTGTTGTACAATGCCTGAATCTAGATCCAATACTCCCCTCACATCCCTGCCTGCCAGTGAAGCCAGCCTTTGTGTCTGTAAACCCACCTTCAGCGGCACAAAAAGGACTGTGCTCTGTTTTGAAAAGGATAAGCTTCATGTTATGTACAGCAAATTAAAAATTAACTGACGCCTTGATTTATTATTAATTAATCTAATTGGGGCAACAAATATGTGTCCATAGTTGACTTGAGGACAGAGAGAAAAACAATCCATAAGGCATACATTTTCTGAGAATGGTGTCATACAATACAGGATTGTTTCTCATTGTGAACGTAATGTGAACATTGTATAATTGAACACTATAAAATAATACTGAAACATACTGTAAATGACATTGACTTTGAGTGTAGCGGCTCTGTTTTGGCCCCTCCTGTTGATCAAAGTGCACGTCGCTGTCGTTGGGTTTTCCTGATGTTGCTTGAGACAGCCAGTAGTAGTATCCAATTCATAAACTGTCATATTCTCAGAAGTATCTGTAGGATTAAGATGATTTTGTCATGTAGATCAGAGACAAAGTTTGCGCTACAGTTAATACCACTGAATGGACAATCAAATGAAATGCATTCTCACCGGGCAACGGGAAGATACGACACCAGAAACGTACTTACTATAAACTCGCTTTACATTTTCTTCCGTTTGGTTGCCTTCAATATTCCATTCCACGTTATAATTCTCCGGGCTGTTCTTTATCTCACATTTGACTTTAACAGCTACTTTCTCGGTTGAATCCTCTTCGCAGCGTGGGAACTGGGGGTCACTGGTGATGACAATTTGTGGCAGGAGGGCTACATCTAATTTTACACTGGCTGTGTGAGTTATGGCCACAACAGAGGAAATTGGTCTGAAGGTGCATGTAAACACCCCTAAAATGAAATAGGGTCAAGAGTTACGGTTACTATGAACACAACATAGCATACAGTAATAGATTTATCTAGATCCATTTAATTATTATTTATGATTTGCAAAGATCTGCATTTGTTAGTCTATATGGCTTCATGGTTGTAGCTTACATAAAATCCCCCATTAAAATAAATGCAAAATGAGCCTAGATATCCACCCTATATGTACAGCAGGGGCAGTTTAGTGATCAGAGAGATCGCCCCGTGACGAGATGGTCACAGGAACGATCCCCGCAATAGCCACTGACCAAAATATCAAAATTATCAATTGCTTTGCTATAATGATATTTACGTCTCAGTTGGCTGGGATCGTTAGTCTAGTCTAATCTAATCCTGTGCAGGGATCGTTAGTCTGTAGTTAATCCTGTTGGACAATCGCACATCCCAAGATAGCCCAAAACATGTCCTTTTCAAAACGGTAATGCTCATCCTTGCAATGCTGCATGTCTGTACATAGATATTAACAGTTACTAGAATATATCTCAAGACATGCCTATCTTATTTTGATGCTAACTTAGCCATTCTCCCGGTGCATGAATACCAGCAGCCAACAAAGATAAACAAGGAAGTGATGACGCAACGATGATACCATCATGACCAAGCAATTGATGAAATTCTGGTCTGAGCCGATCAATGGAAAAGATAGTGAAATGACCTCTAGGTCAAAAATGGACAGAATTATCCTTTAAGTCAACAAGACGCTCTGGATAAGGGCATAAATTAAATATCTAAAATGTAGATAAAGATGCAGAAAAACATACCTGCCCATAGTTCTGATGCTTTGTAGAGATTAATCATAGCACTCCTACTTGTTGATGTCAGTTCACTCTCAGTGCCTGTAGCTATGTCATAGAGTTTGTTCATTTTTGTCAGATGCCATAATGAATCCAGCCTCATGTCCTCTTCTACCGAGCAGGTGATGGTGTTTGCACTGCCATAACGCACAGGATTATCTAGCTTGCTTATAGTGACAAGACCTGTTGGTGCAAAGTATAAACTACATTATTTCCCTGGAAAAGTGTGTGTGCATGTGTGACAGTTTTTGTAGTTTTAGACGTCTATAGTTTATCTCGCAGTCCCTCCCTATCTTTATTCTAACGCATGGAATAGACTTCTGATGCTGCGTTCCATGCATGTCGGAAATTCCCACTTTTTACTTAATACAGTGGAATGACCGTTTAAGATACGGGCATTACTTTAAACGTGTTTACAATCTTTAGAATAGATCTAAGTTCGACTGTCAGTATTGAATAACTTTACATTCTTTAAAATACCTACATGGTAATTGGTTAAACATAAATTTGAAATGTTAAATTGCACATATGGTTGCTAACATTTTATGCTAACTAGCTAGCTAACGTAACTAGCCAATGAAACATCAGCTTCTTGTAGGCCGCTGGAATACACAGAGGTTGTAATTCCCATGATCCCACCTGAGAATTCCCAACTTTCCGACATGACTGGAATGCAACATGAATGCCACTGACCATGTATTGGTGTAATTGTAATGTGCCCTGCCAATGATATGTACTGATTTAGCGAAAATCCAAATGAAAAATAAAAAATGGAGAACTGTCGATGGTTTGCATTTTCTGCAATGTCTAAATATACAGTTCATATGACCTTTGTCTGTGCTCTTCAAGGTTAATCTCAACTATTCTGTTGCTGTTGTCTAACAGGAGAGGACACTAACAAAATTGCTATGCAATGTAATTACAGTTACCTGCAGTCTCCAGCGAGAATGTTGCATTCATTAGTTTGCTCAATTCTTTTGTTTTTAGATCCAAATCACTTGTAGTCAGTCTGTCGTTGATATGCATCTCAAAATTTGCAATGACACTGCCAGGGCTTCAGTGAATTCAGAAACAGGATTTCAGTTACACATTCAAAACACTTGTCAGTTAAACAACTGGAAATTGTGTATTTGGTGAATAAACTGGAGTACCTAAACTTTGTAATAACGAGACGCTCAAAGGCCTTCAAAGTGCTGTACACTGGTTTCATCTGAAAGAACATATTACATTGAAATATTAAGGTTGGACACTGAACACTCAACAATAACATGGCACAACGAGTTAATAAAAAGTAAGTTCTGTTTGAGTTGTTCATAGGAGCCTATCTCTTGATTCTGGTATACAAATGAAATAGATACTGTAAACGTGTAATGTATTAATGATGCTAAGGTTTTTCAATCAAGTCTTAACTGTTGATATTAGTCTTGCAGAAGGATCTATTGCACCTCACACCTACCTTCAATATTAACGCTTTACTATACTCTAAATATCTAGGTGAATTTGAGTCTCCCAGGCTATCATAATACTTCTCTCCAACCTGTAAGACTGATCCAGTGACAGTAACTATAAAAGAAAAGGATGTATGTTAGCTTTATTATTCAGTCAGCATGAATGCCTGAAGGCATATACAAGCACACACACACACACACACACATGCACAGGAAGTAAAGGTAGCCTGTTACCTCTAGTCTCGGGATGACACACTGACAGGGATTCGTGGGGGAAACTACACTCGTTGTTGATTTTCTGACAACACCGGGGTTGAGACTCGCAAACATGCTGGCTCCAAACGTACTT
>OMKK01083410.1:0-13400 GCA_900302305.1 Polymixia japonica | reverse complement strand
GGAACCACTTAAGTGAAGTTACTTCAGTCTAGTTGAAAGTTTATATCTGATGGTCCTTAATGAGGAAGGTACTTACTTCAGACTGCTCTCCTGGTCTTTAACCAGCTCAAACTCCCAGAACTTCACTGCCTTGTCTGCACCTCCTGTCACAATCCCCCTCTGCAAGGAACACACACACACACACAATATATATAAAAAAGGACCAGAATCCATATCGCATATCGTTATTATAAATACGGTTAAAATCAGACAGATAGACAGACGTACCTGGTCTGGGGCCAGGCAGAGGGACCACAGGGCTCCGTCATGGGCTTCTACTGACTCTAGGAGACTTCCTGAGGCCAGGTCAAAGATCTGCAGTTTACCATTCTGACAGGACAACCAGGAGAGAGAGACAGAGAGACAGAGAGAGAGAGTCAGTACAGTTTACCACTCTGACAGGACAACCAGGAGAGAGAGAGACAGAGAGAGAGAGTCAGTACAGTTTACCACTGACAGGACAACCAGGAGAGAGAGACAGAGAGAGTCAGTACAGTTTACCACTCTGACAGGACAACCAGGAGAGAGAGACAGAGAGAGAGTTGGTTTGGCAGGCTGAGGCAAGCAGTGTGTGTGAGTGTATGTGTGTCACACACACTTAGGATTCCCTGGAGGCATCAATGTGACAGTTGCAGGCAAGAGTGTATGTACATGTGTGTGCGCTTGCTGCTGAGAGTTTTAAAGAGTTTAAAGATTGTCATCCTGCTAAAAAAGAACTACAAAATTCTGTTCAGTCTCTGCAGTAGGCCAGACCATGTGATAGAGAAGACTTTTCTTGCGTTAAACCATGTTGTATGTGTCCGTGTGTGTCCAAGTACCTTTGTTCCTACGATAATCTGTCTGTCTCCAGGCACGAAGAGGGAGCAGAGGCCGTACTCACACACCATGGTGCGAATCACCTGCAGAGTAGACCTACGACAGGGGGAGGGACATCCTGTTAGACAACCAATCAAGTCACACCTAACCCTGGCAGTGTTAGTGCCTTGCTCTCCATAGGAGCACAAAGATATTTTAAGAACCTCAACCCGTCAAACAAACGCTGTTTCACCTGTTCCACACTTTCACTGTGTCTCCGGAGGCAGAGAGGACAGCCATGTTGTCGGAGCTGAAGGCCAGGGTGCGCGCGTCCGTGCGGTGACCTCCCAGCGTGAGGCGAGCCGTCTTATTGGCTACGGGCGTCTTGTCTGCCATCTTCAGGCTGTAAGTCTCCACTGTGTTGTTCTGGAGCAACAGCGCCACCTTCAGCTCACCACCCGCACACCACAGACAGTCCACCCATCTGAGAGGGAGTAGAAGGTATGTATAGTAAGTGTGTGTGTGTGTGTGCATGCATATGTATGTTTAGTTCCTTGTGTTCCACACTGACCTGATCTTGGACGAGGCCTTGATTTTAGTCAGTTTTGGGATCTCATCTTTCAGCATCCTCTCCACCACCGGCTCTGGGGCGTTGTCGCCTGCACCTTCCTGAGTCCTACAGCAGGGGGCAGTCACACAACCACTGTCACCACTCTGACTCTATGCAGACTGAGGATAAACTGTACAACTATACTGGTATGAACAGAAATAAAAACATTAAAATAAAATAAAAAATACACCAATACTAATGATAAACATATTTCTATCAGCATTACCCCTAATAATAATAATAACAATAACACAACACTATGTTAACTTAGACGAAACTAAGACTTCAAGACATCGTATTCTTAGTAATAGTATAGTAGTGTTAAGAACATTTCTACTATTATTACTACTACTACTACTACTGATGGTAATTATTAGTATTCAGTATTATTTCTTCAGTATTATTACCATTATTAGTAGAGGTAATAACATATAGATCAAAATAACTCAAGACTACAGAGAAGGTATTGTTTTATGTACTTGGCTGCCTTCTTCCTGGCTTTCTTCATCTTCTTGGCCATGATCTTCTCCACCTCATCTTCTGAGAGCACAGTGAACAGCTCCAGTATCGAGTCATTACCCTGAGGTAGGAAAAGGTTATATTTCATATAAACCATTCCTTGTATGCATATAAAATATCAATATAGTAACATGTTAAAATCATAATATTATCTTATTTTATTTCATTGAAATAAAAAAAACTCAGTGAACCTTTGGAACTATTATACTGTATGCTTGTTGCTCCATTATGCAGCCTGGGTTATGGCTGTTGCTCCATTATGTAATAAAAGTAGCTTTGTTCCCAAAATGAAAGACTAAAGTTCACGTTTGGATACCTCACTGTTAAAAAATCTTGTTGAGAGCCTTTGTGACTGAAATATCCACACTCACATGGCACGCTAGGACTCTGGCCTTGGCATCCGTTGTCATGGAGACCACCCTGTCCCGGGCCTCTCTGAGGAGGGAACCTGCTTTCTTACACCTGAACATCCTCTGTGAAGGAGAGAGAGAGGGAGAGAGAGAACGAGAAAGAGAAAGAGAGGGAGAGAGTGTGTTTTAAGCCAAAGAGAGGTAGATGAAGGATTTTGAGTTTAGGGTGCACTGCTGTTGAGAGATACTGTTTATCAGAGAGGACAAGCACGGTAAAGACCAACAATGAGTGACCAGTCACATACCTCTTCAGGGCTCTCATCCAGACCTTCCTCACTGTCTTCATCATCATCATCATCCAGCAGTGTTTTCCCCTTCTTTTCCTTTGGCTCACCCTCTGCCTTTTCCTGAAAGGGACAGACAGACGCAGACAGAGACAGACAGACAGACAGACAGACAGACAATTAACAAAGCCATTGACAGTGTCTCTTGGTCATTCGATTAAATCACCTTTATTGTGGAAACATTAGATGACTGATCAAGTATACAACTGTTATATCCATACAATAACAATATCATGTCCTCTGTAAGTGATACCCTATTGAACGTGATGTTATGTCTTACCTCCTGCATGTAGCTGATGTCCCAGGCACGGAGCTCACTGTCGGCCGAGCCTGTTAGCAGCCTGGCTTCCTGGTTCAGGAGCACCATGCCCCACACCTAACACACACACACACACACTAAACATTGACCTGCGGAAATTGCCAATGTCTCTGACTTCATTCAATCTATTGTATTCTTTAACCGACCAATGACATTGTCCCATCTTGGTAGAAAATGTGTCAACCCTGTAACTATGCTCAATCAACGACACCACATTACAAAAATATCAACAATGCATGGGGCTCAAGCTGAAGACACATTTCTGGTTAGTTTTTCCCAATTCGAGAAAACTTGGCTTTGATACAATGTTGAACACTGGAGAGCTTCTGCAGGACAGTATAAACACTGGAGCAGATGTCACGGTGCTTACCTGATCTAATCAGCACTCACTCAAAGCAAACCCCTATAAAACCCATCAGCATCAGACACACCCCTCCATTCAATCAAATTAATCAATCTGCACTTGACTGCCCAACGTCAACAACAGACGTTATATAATCAAATGATGCTTTCAGGTCAAAAGCAGGTAGCTGAAAGGTGATTAGTTACACATTTACTCTGAGAGCAGCAGAGAGGGAGGGGACGGGGGGTCAAAACCTCAAGGATGACTAAGTTTTACATTCATGTTCGACTGCTACTCTGGTTTACTCTGGAGGGACAATGCAGGAGTAGAAAGAATCACATCTGGTCAGTACTGGTGACACAACACAGATGTACTGAGAGGATTTAATAATAAGGCTGTGTTTTTTTCATACCAGAAGGGTAAAAGATAGTCGATTCAATGACGACATTCCTCCAGCATTATTAAAGTCATCCTCCAGCCAATTGTACTTCCTGTTTTACCCCTCAATGTTTTCTCAAAACGGAAACAGACCAGCGTGGTTAGCAACCAACCTCATGCACTAGCAAAACCACCTAGATAGTGATATATCACTCTTTGTCAAGTGCCGCTTTTGGAGGAGCTTGGAATTTTGAACGTTTTTATTTGTCAAAACTGTACGGTGGTGAGTATGGAATCGATTTACAGCAGCAGGGGTTGATATAGGACAATAATAAACAGCTCAAAAACACTGGAGGTGGACTTCAAACAGAGCAGATCCAGGCCTACTCACCTCACTGCGGTGACCAACCATGGTCTTGAAGCAGTGCTGTGTGTCCAAGTCCCACCACTTCACGAAGCTGTCCTTGGAGCTGGTCAGCAGGAAAACACACAGCATATTCTGTGTTTAATATCATGTTTTGGATGGATCTGTTAATCTAGTCGACTTTTATTGTTAGCCACTGTTATAATGAAAGGTTGTCATTCTATAATATAATATTAATATATAATCATAATATTAATTTACAATTCAAAGCTACCCTGACTACATTACACATGAAACATACATAGCACAATTTTAAACATAATTGCAGTTTCACTAATAGGACATAACGCTCTTGTATCAAAAGTGGCATCAAGTCATGTGGTGTGGCCTAAACTCAGTACCACAATACCACGGTCACACTTACATAATAACAGGCTGAATATTTACAATAGAAAACAGGAATTGGAGAATTTCACAAGCCCACAACTGGTACTTCTCAGCCTGACAGTGCAAAATTATAAATATAGTCTGAGCAAAGAATTATACTCACTGTCGAGGATTAACTGGTCTCTAATGGAGAGATGGTACAGAAGCTGCAGACAGATAACTGTTGGCCTATTCGCCCTACTGTGACTAGCCTGTGACCAGGTGGCTTGAGTATGGACTACTTACATTTGCCATTTTACGCCCAAAAAATGAAACCCATAATCCCAGAAGGGACCCAAAGCACAGGAATGCGATTTCTCAAAGATTTTGTCCGGATTTCAGAATTTCTAAACACTTAAGTTCCTGTTTTTTACTGTTCTTTACCAGATCCTTCCACATCGCACAGCAAAACTGCTTCGACTTGGATCTGTGACATCGGGTGAAACCAAAGGCTTGGGGGCAGGTGTGTTACCTCGTGACCAGAAGGTTCTTGTCCTTGAGGAACAGGGCCTGTGTGATGGCATCTTTGTGGCCGTTCAACCTGTACAGACCGCACTCATTGATGATGTCCCAGACAATCACGTCTGTGTCCTGAAGGGAGAGCAGAGGGTATGGTGCTATTGTTTAATTATGGTAACAATGGCTTAACAACAAGTACCACAGCAAATACGGTATTGCTTGCAGCCAGGATTCAATTGCCAGGTGCATGAATACCCGATGAGGCAATGTCAATAGTATGAAGTATATACCCCAGGAGGGTATAGCTGTTTTTGGCGAGCCACATTTTGCTGCATGGTACGTTGTTGTGATTTAAGATATAAGTAAATACAAATGAATAAAAGACATATTAAGGTCATACAGCGTACAACCCACTGTCTTGTGTAAAACTCATCCCAGCAGAACTTTTACCACACAAGTCTCTATGAGGCCTTTATTTATTTAATCATTTCCATATTCATATTTTTTCCTACACGTGAATTTGAACACATTTGTTGTCCAAGAGCTCGAACAGCTGTCAATGTACACTAGCACACTGACATTAACTTGTAAATCTGTCAATGAAAATGATATATCTGGCTATTTGCTGTAGTAGTTCCAACATGATATATTAACGTGACTACTGGATCTGTCATCTTCAGTACTCACTATTTGTCTTATACTTGTCTAGATCCTAATTATCTGCTGCTGAGAGGGATCTTATTTCATCACAGAAATCATCATAGATCCACCTGATCTGATTGGATCTAATCTGATAACCAGGCAAAACCCAAGACTTACCCTGGACCCTGTTACGAGCCGGGCCCCTAGTGTGTCGTAGTGGATGACGGTGACAGCCGACTTATGACCGTTGAAGGAGACATTGCTCTCGCCATTCAGCAAGCTAAATATCCGCACGGCACCATCCTCGTAACCCACGGCGATGTGGACGCCATCTGGGGAGGGGCAGAGGAACGTCACCTCGTGTTTGTTCCCCTGTAGAATCAGCACCTGGAAAAAGATAGAGGAAGAGGTGTGTTAGTTATCTCAAAAATATCTTACGTTTACTCCCTGTGAACTAGAAACTTTAATGTGAAAGGGAGGTAAGACTTGAATTTACCTGCCCAGCATTCCTTTTGTTAAATTCAGATAATTACCCAAAGCAAGGAATGTGCAGGTCATTTGAAACCCAAGCGTTCCACAGGTTATGATGATTTTGCATGATTAAAAGACTAGACTAGAGCTGGGCAGGGGTTGTAGCTGACATTTGGGACAAGAGCAGCCTACTAGTTGTGAGTGGTGAGTCAAGTGTGAAAAGTGAGCTACTACAATAGCTCCAAATGAATTTAAGAGATGATGTACTTGAGGAGGCCTTGCAGTCAGGTGAGAGAACACCGGACTAGCTACCATCATCTCACCTTCTCTGCTTTCCGCACGTCCCAGATGAAAACGTGTTCGCATGCGGCGACGGCAACAAAACGTCCCTTCTCGCCTCCTCGGAGGGTCACAAACGCGATGTTGGCTTTCTGGCTGCCGATCACCCCGAACACTGCGCTGGCAGCGTAGCGCAGGTACTGCTTGGTCAACCCCATAGCCACCAACCACCAGGGAACCTGTTGGATCACTAGGGCGGTGAAGTGTTTTATTAGTACAAACAAAAGACACAATCAATGTTTTGCGTTTTACCGGCAAGACATGAACGACTTCGGGGCCACTGTAATGTTGACAGTGAACTCACACACTGTATGGATGTGTTTTCTCTCCCTGCGTAGCTAGGGTGGGCGGGGTTTACAACTTTAACCACTGCAAACATTTACGCACTGTATGAGTTGAGTGTTTTCCTATGCTGGGTAGGTAGTGTGGTCGGGGTGTACAATTCTAACCAGTGCATAATTGGGAAATAGGCGTATATGCGCTGAATAATATGAAACATCCGCCCGGGCGGCCACGTATGTACAGCTAATCGAGCGCACCCAGCTTTCCCACACTGGATACTCATGAACACACGTGGTGATGTTCCTGAGCAAAACTAGTTCACAAAGTCGGATACAACATACATGTCTACATATATCGTACAACAACCTTCTATTCCTAACTTCAACTATAAGCTGTTAGTAGTTTACTGTTTTCTTTCCTTACCTTTAGATCGCAGCTACTTTACTGCTCTGCTCGACCAGTGTTTCCTGAATCCTGCGACGAGCGTGTGTTCCAGGCCATATCAATCAATCAATCAGAAATCGATTCGACTGGGTAGGGAAAAATACGACTGTTTCTTCTCGTCCCTCTACACCAGGCTGTTTGCAGCGTGCATATAAGAAGGAAATTACCAGAAATAATTAAATGTCTTGGATAATGAGAAAGCGTTGATATTATGTTGGGTCGTTTTGCTCGATCATTTTCTTGTAGGTAATGTATTGCTTTAGTCTGCAATCCCAGACCTTGTAGCTAACTACAACCGGCACTATTTTTACTTGTTAACGTTTATTTTGAGTTATATCCCCCCTTCAAATTCCAAATAATCCTCATATGTATTGCAGGATAACGTTTTTTATTTATTGTGTCCCCTGTCAGCGTTATTTGCCGTGAGTTATTTTGCATTTTAGCCAAATACTGTGAGTTGGGTTTTTTAATTATTTATTTATTTATTTATTCATTATCATTTTTATTAGTTTTTTTTTTAGTTTTTTTTTTTTTTAAAGTTTTTTACAATACCGTGAGTTGTCACACACCCCTAGGCGCCCACAGCGGAAGTGTTTTTTCTGTCGTGGTCAGCTGATCAGGAAGTCACGCAGAGCTACGACATCTAAGCATCGTGTTGATTACTCGTTGCAGAACCTCCCTAATTAACACTTTTAATGGTTTCATCAGTATGTTTTGTCGTGGCTGTGGAGGCCGTTTAGACAGACATGAGGACGCCCAGTGTTTCCTGGTTTTAGCAGTCGTCGGTCAGCGTTTGTTTCCGTGGACATCCCTCCAGTATACTCGCTAGGTAGGTGACAATGCTGATGTTGACAGGTTTGTCATCATAACTGTATTTGCCTCTTTGTGATTTAAAAACAACATATGTTCTAGTTGACATTATATTCAGCAATGTGAAGATTGAGTTTGTTGTGATTGCTTGGACCAGTATGCTTCCACTCTGACTTGATACAAGTTAATATTCACCTGTTTTCCTTGTTTGATTTAATAGTATTTAGTTTAAATGGCTGGGCAAATAATTCATTATAATGAATCATCTATCAGTGGAATCGTGATGGTATTATGATAGCGTTATAGGCCATACAGTTATGTTGTTTAAATTGACGAGAACAAGCAAATTGTATTTACTTATGAAATGAGGTGTAAAAGATTTGAAAGAACATTATTTGAAAATTGTAGAGTTTTGTTTGACATCATATACATTGCTGTTTAATGTGATGAGCATTAACCATTACCTTGATTATTTAACGTGTGATTTCATATAACTTGTTATATGTCTTAGGGCTGGGCAATACATCGAGTTTCCTGATATATCGCAATACATTTCACTGATGATACACAGCCTGTCGCTCTGAAAACTCCACACTAAACATCCTCTCTCTTTCTCTCCTTTGCTCCAGTTCCCTGCAGGTCATGTCTCCACCCACTTGTAGTTCATGTGTGGTGTGTTGTTCCAAAAATGTACGCAAGACATTATGTGGATATGTAGTATAGAAAAGATATAAAAATATCATCTCGTATCGAATATCGCCACTGGTTCCAAAAATATCGTGATATCACTTTTCAGCCATGTCACCCAGCCCAAATGTCAATATGGAAAGAATCCTTATGATTATCATATTGATTTCAACCAGCCATAAGTCTAGCCGTTACTTATGTTGAAATGTAACAGAAAGCTTATTTTTAGTAGTTCAACCCCCCTTGTCATCCTTCTATTTAAAGGTGCAGAAAACAGTTGTTTCCTAAAAGCTAATAATGTAATTACAATAACACAATATCAGACTTATCTGCTATGTAATGCTAAATGTCACTCTCTATCTCCGTCTTCTCTCTTTTTGAGGGCCTCTCACATTCCTTGAATATTGTCTTACATATTGGACTTCTTACATACAAAGTTTGTATCCCTATCCCTGTTTGCAGTGCAGCTGTTTGGAGATTCATTGTGAGCCTGTACTGACAGAGAGAATGGACCCTCTGGGAGCTCGCTCTCAGTTTGTGGACATCCAGAATCTGCCCTCCTGGGCGCAGCAACGTCATCCTGAGGGAGAGGAGACTGAGAGGGAATATGATGACAGCCTGGTCAGCCAGCAAACCTTCCCCTCTCCCTTCCCTTTCAGACCTGACATCAACAGGAAGATAATACTCTTGTGAGTCAAGCACATTACTCCATATTCAGCTGTTCTCCTTCTTGTTTTTCCAGAATCAAACTTGCTTTACTTACATAGTAACACAGTCAGCACAAACTGACACACAGTACATATAGCAGGATCCTCACCTACACTAGAAAGTGCTAGTTAATTTAGGATTTAAGGTAGTGCTCTTGTCAAGTCACAGTAGTATTTACCTCATCATCTCCTCTGCAGTGTGATAGCGCTCTTGTGAGCCACAAGTCTTAATCACACTACTCAACTCTGTAGCTCACTTAGTCATCCTATCTAATCTTATTTTCGGATTAATTAAATCATTTTGTCCACCCTACGTGAGCTTGTGCCTGCCTCTTTATCGTTTTTTGGGTTTCATCCCTCTGTACTGTGGGATTCTGGGATTCCTTCCTCATTCATTACTGTCTCACTTCTTTTATTTATGAGGTCCTTGGCTTTGCTTTCCTTTGCACTTCTACCTCAGGCTAGATTTATACTTAAGTCCTTTGTCATAAAAAAGTGAACAGTTCACTCTCTTTAATTGGTAATACGGTTTTCATTTGTACAGCGAATTGACTAATAGTCCTTATTATGTATGAATAGGGCAATTACACATTCATCTAATGAGTGGGAAAATGGATTTAGTCCAAGAATGTAATGTCCACCCATCCCCAATAGCTGAATATCCAGTGTTAAATAGATGTGAATGCTAGCAGTGATGTGGCCAATCACTGTGAAGAATGAGCACTGTCTTTTGATAGAAGACCACTCTAACGCTTGGCCCTACTGAGAGAGAACATTCCCATTCCAGCCATGAGACTGAATTGTTCGGTAGTTTTTCTTTTACATTATGTAAGATGAGAAGAAACCTTAATGACCACTGCGAAGGAAATTAGTTAAATGAGCTCATTTATTGAGTTAGACTTTAATTAAGTTCAAATCAACTCAGCAGAATATGAAGTGGCTCACAGCAGCCTCTCGCTCCGGCTGCTTAATATGGGTTTTAGTCCTGGTCCTTGTGTGCCACTGCTTTGTCCACATTACTCGGAGCAAGCCAGTGTAGAACACCTTATAAATCCTCTTTGTTTCGGAGCACATGACAGTCCAGAGAGCCTGGCCTGGCAGGAGTCTCTCAGTAGAGGCCTTGTTGTTGTGGCCAGCTCTGCCCTGTTCAGCCATCAGGAGCTCTCACATTCCTGCTGTGCTAAAGCTCTCCGCGCCAGGAAGACTTGACCCTGGGGATGAAGGCTGCGTGCTCGGGCAAACTAACGCACAAACGCAGTTGTTGTTTTTTGAAATGTCGGCGTTGAGCGTTCCCAAGATCGGTTTGCCTTCTAGTCAGGAAACGCTGTTTTTCTTAAGACTGAACATTCACACATTTTCATAAAAGTAGCCACTCATATCTGGTCTTATGTAAAGAATGAATGTGTTCATTACACACACACACACACACACACACACACACACACACACACACACACACAGTATGTATTGTTGTTATCAGTCACATTGTGGAAATGCACACAGCCACAAGACTTTTATTCCTCTGTTGAAATGTTCTCAGCCTTCTCTGTGTTTACAGGAAACCTCCTGTAATATCAGCAGCATCATTTTAGATCTCAGTACGTTGGGGCTGGAAGGCTCATATTTGTTGTGCTATATGTTAAGAAGTCTTCCCTGGCTGTAAACCTGACTGTTGGCTTGGTTCTGTGTATTGATGGAGGGGTTTAACAGCTGCTGTGGAGACACAGCAATATTTATCTGCCAAGATCAAACTGCTAAACTACTGGACCAATCAAATTACTTGGGTCATTTCAGCTAAGCAGTTTGATTGGTCAAAGGCCGGTACCAATTTTGTTGTTAAATTCCGTGAAGTACTGCTACCCATAATTCATTTGTTGTTTCACCAACTCTTGTGGTAACCAGGGAGTTGGCAATCGTTCTTATCTGCCTTATCTTGTATGTATACTGCTTTGAAGACAACTTCAGAGTGGGTAAACATGTTAGTACTGCCACTATAATCTTGCGGACTTTCAATATATTTTAGTAAATATTGCATTACTGTCATACAGATAATTATAGCAGAGAACATTGGCTATTACTGCCATCATGAAGCCCTAATACAAAAGAACAATTCACTAGTGGGATTTGCTTCTCCGACACATGCAGGGGAAGTAATACATTCTAATATATTGACTTGATATCTTGGGGTTTAAATCTTCTAGGTTGGCCAAGGGTCTGAGATAAAGGTAAAGAACTGGTAAACATTCTGGTTCGTATCATTTAACCTATATTTAATTTAACCTATTTAACCAAGGTACTGCTGCCTTTGTGCTGTCAGGTCTTGTGATTAAATAATTATATACACACTTGACACTTTGCCCCGCTAAGCCTATTTCTAGCTTAGTTAGCTTCATACAGACTAAATGAGGACACTGTAAAACAGAGTGTGTGAGGTTGTTATTGCTTGCTAGGCCCATTTCAGAAACATTAACTGTTATCCGACATACTGATAGTTTAGAGTTGTAAACCTTTGGGACTCATCTTATCCTCTGTAGGGTTTTACTTAAAAATGTCAGCTATTTCTCCTTGGTCCTTGAGATCCAGTGTGTCTTGTGACCAAGAACTTTCAAGTAGTTCCTCATTTAGGCTCCAACAAATCCTGAAGGCCTCGCATGGCTGTGGACTAGAGAGATGGAATGCAGGTTGTATTGTTGAAATAATAATGTTCTTCTCGACTGTATGTAAAATCTAGATTAATAGATATGTGTGGGGCAAATATGTTACTGGATACAATACGATTAATTATTATTGAAGTATTTGTAACATACCATAATGTATATGTATGTCTAATGGGGGCTTACAAGACCATGCATGTTTGACATCAGTCAAAGCCTACCAGTCATTCATACACACATCTATGCTTACACATACTGTGTGTATGTATGTATGAATGAATGCATGCATAATTAAATTTGTCAATTGTTTACTTTCTTCTCTGACAGCACCGGTGACGTAGCCCTGCTGAACTGCACAGCTGTTGTCAACACCAGCAACGAGTCACTGCATGACAAGAACCCCGTCTCAGACAGCATCCATCAGCACGCAGGGCCAGAGCTGCGGGACGAGCTGCACAAACTCAAAGGTACAGTAGAGGGCGCCACTGAGGCCCCGGGCTCGGACCGCAGGCAGGGCAGGATAGTTGTCTAGAAGACACTGAAGGCTTAGGCCTGGAGGCAGATGGCTCAGGCTCAGCCATCATGGAGCTCGATGAAAAACAGATTATTATTGCGTAGTCATTAGGTGTGTTATCCTGATGTGAGTGCCATACTCAGCTGCTCAAGTCTTGCACTTCTCAGTTACAACATAAACATCTATGTATAATTAAACACTTTTCTGACCAACACCGATTGTGAAAGGTTTGTATGTGCTCGACTACATGTATTTTTCCCCTACAATTCCTTTTATACAACACCATGTCCCTGCACACGTCGTCCTATTTGCTTGTCCCCATCCCTGCCCAAAGAGATATCACCATAAATTGTGTCGCACTGTGTCGGTGTCTTAAGGCTGTTGTTACTGCTAATATTTCCATGCAGGATGTCGGACAGGGGAGGCCAAGATGACCAAGGGCTTCAACCTGGCAGCGCGTTTCATCATCCACACCGTGGGACCCAAGTACAAGACCAAGTACAGGACAGCAGCCGAGAGCTCTCTGTTCAGCTGCTACAGAAACATCCTGCAACTAGCTATGTAAGAACCAGCCTGTCAGTCAGTCAGTCAGTCAGCCAGTTAATTGAAATATAAACAAAGATACTATCGGTACACCCGACAACCCTTGGGCATTACCCTAATCAGAGATTACAAAAACATCAAACGGTTCCTAAGTGAGAGTCCGTCGTCAGCAGCATTGTAGGAACATCAGCAGTGTGACCCTCCTGGTACTCGAGCAGCGTAGATTCTCACTCTCCCAGACACACACACCTGCACCAACACATTCTATCCAACACATTACCCATGCAACGTGGAAACATATCAAACCATGTGAACACACAAGATAACCAGGGTTACACTAGTATAACACTATCCACCACCC
>OMKK01083409.1:0-19294 GCA_900302305.1 Polymixia japonica | reverse complement strand
AGTGGGGGTCCTAATATGGAGCTGTTTTGCTCACTGTTGATCCCGGGGAGGAGAAGAGGAGATGACAGGACAGGACAGCAGAGGAGAGGAGAGGAGGGGAGAGGAGAGGAGAGGACAGGACAGGACAGCAGAGGAGAGGAGAGGAGAGGAGGGGAGAGGGGAGGAGAAGGGAGGAGAGGAGAGGAGAGGAGAGGAGAGGACAGGAGAGGAGAGGAGAGGAGGGGAGAGGAGAGGAGAGGACAGGACAGGAGAGCAGAGGAGAGGAGAGAAGAGGAGAGGACAGGAGAGGAGGGGAGAGGAGAGGAGAGGAGAGGACAGGAGAGGAGATGAGAGGAGAGGAGAGGACAGGAGAGGAGAGGAGAGGAGGGGAGAGGCCAAGAGAGGACAGGAGTGGACAGATTATAGGCTTAATTCATACTCATATGGATAACAGAAAGAGAAAAAGAGAGAAGGAAGACCAGGTTACAACAAAAATCAATCTGTCTCAATCAGCCTGTCCGTTTACTTCCATCCATTCGTTCATTTATCTAGATATGTATACATGTCGTCTTCCAGCACTTATAAAGTATCAAAGGAAAACATCTGGAAATATGTATAAAGTCCAGCTGCAACATGTCATTTACTGTAGTAACTTTAGATTCTGGAATTTTCATACAGAAAATCACAACTAAACTAATTTCAAAACGTCATGACGGCAAAAACAGAAAATCTCTACTACTCCAGTTAAACAATTGCCCTAATGGTGTTACACTGAAAGTTGTATCGACCCATGAAAAATAGCAACTGGTCAGAAAAGGAAAAATTGCTGAAAAACCCTCAGTAAACTCCAAACCAAAGATATCGAGCATTGGCACAGAGGAATGTCAGAACCATTAGTGCTACAGCTGGCTTTATTTTATTTTATACCAAGTGCACCTCTGAGGATAGTCCTCAGAGCAAACCCTTCATAAATAAATTACCCCCATGTCCCCTGCTTAGGATCTATTTTATAATCTATTATCATATTTTTCACTGCCTAAAGATGATAGAGGTTGACGTTCTCCCAAGGCAGAGGCTGTTCGGGGATGAGTCAATACACAGGAGTAGCGAGAAAACAGGAAAGCTGGGCCTTTACATTCATTCCTTCTTGTACGACCGGTGTTTTTAAAAGGTTCACAATTCGCTCACGGTCTCGTCGGGCCTCCTTTAGCGGGTTCAGCCCATGTAAGAGGGGACCAGGTGGTCTCAATCAAATCGGAATCACTGCGCTGGTGTTTTTGATAATCTCACCAGGCGTCGACGGACGCGACTGTCAAAAGAATACAGAGGGATTGCAAAATTTCTGCCCGCCGTTAATAAAGCCCTCAAAAAAAAAGGGGTTTCGTATTTAACAGCGCTGCCGCGAAGTAGACCATGAAAAGGAACCTGAGAGAGAAATCGCATTGAAAATTCTCCTTTTATGCCAGATACATTTTTCCATTGCAAAATGACATCCTACCGTATAGACTTATATTATTTACCCCTAAGCCCCACACGATGTGTGTGTGTGTGTGTGCGCGCGTGTGTGTGTGGCTCTCATGTTCTACAGCCAGCTTTATTTGGGCACACAGTCTGTATTTGACTCACCACAATAATATATTACAATAAACTTAGGGTGATTTTCAAGCTCTTGACCCGAGGTTTATGGCCAGTTTACCTCAGTTTTTATGCACTGTGCCTGTACTTTAAAGAGTTGTTATATTAAAAGCTAGCTAATCCTTACATGGACTGAACAGACTTCTGTATGTACAATATATGTTAATACATAAGTAACTGAAGTATTTGCTAATGACTAAAAACTTTTTTTGATAAGAAGGTATGTTGGGTAAAGGCCAGAACAGGCTCCCGCGAAGGTTCGCCTAAACGTCTCTGTGTAGGGATGCAGTGAAGGCTTGTGGAGCAGAACACACTCCCGAAATCACACTCTCACGCATCTCAATGACACTGATTGGTTGAGCAGGGAAGGATATACGCTAGTGGGTCTCCGTTTCCGGACTCCTTCGGCTTTTCCCCAATTATTTTGATTTTGTAACCACAATACTGCCATCTAGTGGTAACACGAGCACTACGTGCATGCGTGGTGGAAGGCATGTTGTTTGGAATCTTACCTCAGACAGGTAGGCCCGTAGGCTGGCCCCCAGGCTGTCTGTGGTACTAAGCCCGGGAGGGGTGAGCAAGGGTCGGGGACGAGTCGGCTGACACGTGGGCGTCACCGGGCGGCTCCGCGATCTCCTGAAGGTCACCTCCTTGTGACCTCCAGGGGTCACAGCAGAGCGCGTCAATAAGCTATTGGGAGTCAGGGGCCTGCTGGGGGTTCTTGGCGTTTGAGTCCTGCTTCCGGGATTGCTGGGAGATTGAGTCCGACCCATGACCAGGGAGGTGGGCTTGGGGCTTAGCAGTGGGAGGCCCACAGCACTGGACTTAGCAGAGAGGCCGCCTGCTGGAGACTGGGGCCTGGAGATTTGGCTGGAGAGAGGCAGAGTGTTGGGCAGGGCTCTGTGGAGCAGAGGGCTGAGCAGCAGACTACTGTGGGGATTGTTGGGGCTTCTGTTCGTCATTTTCCCTGCTTCTGCCAGCTTGGCCAGGTCCTTCTCAACCTCTGGAAGAATAAGACAGGCAGAGAGCAAGACAATTAGACTCAACATTGAGCTCTTGGACGTAGAACTAAGAGTCAGCAGATACTTTATACGGTACAAATTGGTGAATAATCATCCCTTCTTCGGGTTATTAAAAGATTGGGTAAGGGTTATGAGTTATGAGTTTAGAATTCCAATCCACTCATCTTATAGTTGGTAGCCAACTCCTAAGACTAGAACTATAGGCTAAAATATTCTAATTTAAAGCCAGGGTTATTCTATATATGAGACACACTATGCAGGCTCTGCTCTGAAGTTAGTATATGTACGTCCCATAAGAAGAAGACGCTTCACAGACTATATTGAAGAACAGTGTGGTGAGTGGGTGAGACTGCCTTTATTTAATCCTTCTTCTGGTCAATGATGACAACATTTATAGACACAGTAAATTGTGGTGAATCCTACTTCCTCTGTCAGAGAAGGTTCCAAGTTGACATTAGCACAGCCTGGGTTTTTTTTTTTTTTTTTTTTTCATGTTCCTGAGAAAAACACATTTGTTTGCCTCACTGGTAGTCTCAAAAAGATTTCTGTTTGTGAGAAAAGTGATGCAGCCAACTCCTGTGATCAACAACCGGGTCACTTTTTCCATGTTTTTGTACTTTTTTTTTTTTTCAGGATCTTGGCAGTTGTGGATTCAACAAACCAGCCTGGGAGTTATCATTTGTGAGGAATAATTTCAGAAATGACTCATCCTCGGTGACTATTCCCGGTCAACTGTGTGCATGTGTGACATTCAATAAATACTACATAGAAAGCGTGGCATTTCACAAACCTCGACTTCCTCGTTTAGGAGCAACGGGTGCTTTCTCTAAAACAAGCAACATTTTTCCACACAAAAATGTGAAACACATGCCCCTCTT
This sequence comes from Polymixia japonica, assembly GCA_900302305.1. Taxonomy (NCBI): domain Eukaryota; kingdom Metazoa; phylum Chordata; class Actinopteri; order Polymixiiformes; family Polymixiidae; genus Polymixia; species Polymixia japonica. The sequence continues at coordinate 15,780 of OMKK01083409.1, read as the reverse complement.
CGCAGATCACCCCATAATGTATGCAAAGCAGAAAACGTGAGCAATCCCGCTCTAGATGCAGCTTTGGGACATACAGTTTGTCTGAAAACCACGCAGATTGGTCTGCTACGCTGTTCTTCCGGGACCTGACGCATCGGTGACGAGCGTAGTTAGATTGTCATTTCTTTACTTAATCAGCTCTGATTTTGTTACGAGGTCAACATTTACAGCGAGATACAGCACAGAACACATACGGCAACAGCGCTCAGCCCATGTGTTCAATAACCTTCCTTTCTGCTGAATGACACAGTGCCTGTGTTGTTTTAACCCTAATGCAGTCTGCATGTGTTACTTACTCTAAATCAACTGAGCAAGGGGAAACAAAGGTACATGGTGCAGCATGACCTTTCTTGGTCTGAATCAGAGTAAAGGCTGGGAGATAATTAACTCTATAGGGTGTTTAGGGCATATTATGACATCATTTTATGGCATGACTGCAGCATGTAACCAAGACAAACCATAAGTGTGTTGTTGCTGTTTTGCTTAGGCTCAGTGCACCGCTAGATGGTGAACATAAGCTTAGACCACAAAATGAACACACGATGTGAGTGAGAAAGCGATTGTGTCAAATTAACACTAGTTACAACAAGATATAATTGCGTGAAATTAGGTTCCTTTCCCTTCGCCACCCACAACAAACCTACCATGGCCATCCTGATTGGTGTTTTAGTCCAACGTAAACAGGATATGCTGATTAATAATCTGTTTCCGCAAAGCTGATATTTTAGTCTCAAGTTATTTACCGATGATAAACATCACATTTTTCATTTGAGAATCATTCTCCTTTCCGTAAACGGTTAGGGAGCCGCTGTAGTCATGATTTTATTGTAAACGAGTTCCTCCGCCCCACTTCCTCTAGGTAGTGAGACAGCCAGCTGCATTTAAAGATTCCTGTTCGGTTGACTGTGTTCAACACAGACGTTACTGTAGGCCGCCTCGCAGACGCTGATGTAAAATGACAGCTTTTGAAAATCAAAGAGGTGACATCGAAATCCATATGGCGCAGACCTTTGATAAAGTTTTGATCCGAACTTTCAGTAGTAAGAACAGCGAGAAAAGACAGAGGGGAGAGAGAACACGAGCGGGAGAGAGAGAGGAAGGACACAAGGAGAAAGAGAAACAGAGCTAATCTGTTATACAGTCTTTGATCAAGCAGCAATTGCACTTGGTGAGAGACTACAGGGCCACAGCACGCCATACAACCATTCAGAACTCATGCAATCTTTATTGGGACCATCTTCTGAAAATAAATGAAACAGCTAACAACTCATCTCTTGTCTGGACTCCATCTGCAGTCATACAAAAATAAGATATACTGCCTGAATAACTTTAAATAGTAGTCCTGTGATCAAAGATACTGTAAATGGAGTAGAACTGTGGGCAGACTAGGCATGAACTAAACAGTGTGGCCCAGCAAAAAAAGCTCACAGTAAATTGACAATGGACTCATTTGTGGCATTCGCATAACCTCAATTTATTGTAATTAAGCTACGCTCAATGGCATCTTTTGGGACAAATTCAGTCACCAGTAATTTTCAAGTCTATTACAAAATAATGTAGATTAATTTTATCGCAAAGACGGACAAAGCGCATTTGCCCGACCACATAATTGGGGTACGAAGATGAGATGAAACGAGAGGCCCTGGCGCTAAACATGGAAAGCATTAGCAGCTAATAAAGGCATGAAAGGGCCGAATTAGCTTGTTCAACAGCCTCATTCAACCACCCGGCGGGAGCCCTCCGCCTGAATATTCAGTAACTCGGCATAAAACAACTAGAAATCAATGCCATCTGAGGACCGCCGGGCCAAAAAGTAAGTGCGTTGTTAACACGCGTCGTCCTCCTTTATCGCCCCTCAGAGTGCCTCGGCCGCGTTCGATAGCGCGGTCCGCCGCGGTGGAAAAAACGCGCGGGAGCCAGAGCGTCGAGTGCCAATGCGCAGATGAGCTGAGAAGACCTTAACAGCTGGGAACACTGACGGGTGACATTAATTGTTTCACTAAGTGGGGCCAATATGCTTCACATAACTCTGGAATGCGCCGGCCTGTACAAGGCGTACGATGGCGCGGTCCAACTTTGGAGGCAGGACATGCGTAAACAAACAAGTGGGCGGCACGTGATCGTAAAAAAATGGCGACAGTCCCCTTCGGTCTCCTCTCCGGGCTTTCATCTGGTTAATGAATCGGTACGTACTTGATCATCGGGACAATAAAGACGGTGTCTGAGTCACCCAGACGTCAAGCATATATCAAAGAGGACAGATGAAGCTTAGAAAGCGCTACGGTATTTAAGAATAGTTTCCCGAAAATATATCACTACCCAGCATGCCTTCACACACTTCCAGTGACTCAGCAGAGCCGGAGTTATTAGAGTAATTGCAGTTGTCAAAGCTGGAGGTATTAGAAGAATTCCTGGTGAGAGGTAATTATTTTATGAAGGTCTCTTATTTTATCCTAAACACTTTAGCAGGAAGATCAGTTTTTAATTAGCGAAGAAACTCCTCTGGCCCAGAACAGAATGTTTTTTTGGCTGGACTCTCTCCCCCTGTCACCTCTCTATCTACCCCTCAAGCCCCTCTGAAGTCTCTGCACTTGAAAATGTGTGTGTGTGTTTGTGTGTGTGTGTGTGTGTGTGTGTGTGTGTGTGTGTGTGTGTCTACATATGTGCAGCCTTTTTGTATTCCAAACCAAGCTTTTGATCTCGGTTACCCACAGTATTCATCATTAAAGCCACCAATACACACACACAGACACACACAGACGCACACAAACACACACAGACACACACAGACACACACACACACACGCACGCATTAAACAAACACAGAACACAGACAGAGCGTTGCCTACCGGCAAGGTGTTTGCCCATGGTCTCCAGTTCTTTAGAGAAGAGGGAGTCGCCCAGTAGCAAGCCCGTCTGGCTGACGGAGCTCGCTCTTCTAACAACCTTCAGATCAGCCTCCCAGACAGCCTGACGCTAGTTAGCAAGGAGAAAAAAAAAGAGAGAGAAACTCACATAAGAGGAGAGACCCTCCAATTAATCCTTTATATAATTTCCAGCTATGGCTGAAAATGTCTGCGCCATATCTGTTGAAAAAAAAAAAAAGAGGCAATTATTATTTTTATGAGCATTAGAAAAAGCATTATAAACCACAGAGAGTGTAGATGAAAGCCGGCGGTATGGAGTTCAGTATCTTGACTCTACTGTCAGTAGTGGTGGAGGACATTTTTGTATAGCTATCAATACATCTATAGGAGCTCTGCATACTAGTATGCTGGCAAAGTGCCTCGCAGCAGCAAATCCTACACAAGCAGTTAGCAAACAATACATCAACCATCTTGGAAACAGTTGCTAGAGCTCATGTAGGCCTACTATATTTTTACGATACAAAAACAAAGACGGTTATGTTCTAATGAAAAGACACAGGATTCTGGGTAAGCGGACGGGATCGCTTACAGTATGGTTGCCAGTTCAGGCTACTTTGTTGTACCTATTCCCGGTCTTAATACACTATTTGGAAAGGCAGGCCCTTTTGGAAAAGCAGACTCGTTAGGAAGACTGGAGTTACCGAGTCCTGTAATGGGAGTACGTCTAATCCCCCTATTCATCCCTTTGATGATGCACAAGTGGCCAGAGGATTTTCACAAGCCAATGAACCATGTATGTATCAGCCTCTACTGCAGGTGAGAAATGAACTCCGCCCGCCATAATCCCCACCCCTGTAATGTTGATTTACACCAGATAAGTCGTGACACCTCTCAGGGCAACAGTTACGTCACCTGATGTGCTTAGCACCTACTGACAGGCCGCCTCGACTTAACAAACTGCTGACACCGCTGAAGACATTTTACAGCCGAGATGTGTCGACAGACGTACAGTCTTCCGAAAACATTTAAAGGCAAAAGCAGGGATATAACGGCCTACTCATTTTTAGGGCCCCGGGATTTAAAGTGGTCTGAAAAAAAAAGAAGAAGAGTTTCAGAAGAGGGAGGTACAATGAAAAACAACTGAACAGCCTACCCAGGGATAAACGGAGGAACGTGATTCCCAGGGCCTCTGGACTTGGTCTCGGTGCCTGTCAGTGACATGAGCCGCTTTGTGGCGGTAAGACCGCAACCCATCCTTAATTACAGCCCTCATAAAGCAGCAAGGCGGGTGAAACGTTACAAATGATGTCCCCCTGTTTTATTTCTTTCTCTATGGTGGTGTCTCCCCAATCCAACAGCATGACATCATCTTATCCTCCCCCTCCTCCTCCTCCTCCTCCTCCCTCCGGGTCCCCTGGGCTCTGGGGACATGGCGAACAGAGTCGCTAACACATCTCTGTATTGTGTTTCCAAAACACATTTTCATAATCTCTGCTCCAGCGCATGATGTAGTTTTTTGTGGAAGGCCGAGTGCTGAACAAAGCCGGGTAAGGCCGTGCGAACAGGCCGGGAACTCCTCAAAACTCTCAAGAACAAGAACAAGGACGTCACTCTTGACAATGTCACCTTTTTGTTCTTTTATAGGTCAATTAGGTAAATACCCTGCACTGAGATCCTTAAAGGAAACCCAGCCGTGTTACATAAAGTCCAATGCATTTCGACATTTTCATCAAAAAACATGTACAGCGCACCATCTGCAGTGCGCAAGCGGTCCAGCCCTCTAGCTCCCCTGTCCAGAGAGCATGAACCGTAATCAGGACCATATATCCTGAAGACTACAGACTCGAGGCAAAGGGCCCTTAGTAAAACACTCCCGTGGCCAAACGCACAGACAGGATGTACCAAGTCTGCAAGCAATTCACCTCTCCAGATAACATCCAAAAATAAACAGACATTACAATCAACATGACTGTTGTTGAATAAATGGTTGTTTTCGATTAGGAGGGCGATGAGAGTGATCTGGACTGGTTTTCATAAAGTGTCTCAGAGCAGGACTGAGGAGTTTTACTTTTCTGTTCGTTGGGATCAGTGACATCTAAGACGTTTGGTTCATATGAGACTTGAATCTCCTTGACAGGTCCCACGGACGGGGAACATGGACAGGGAGTGTCTGGTAGACCTGTCTTGTGTTCAAGGATTTTATGCAGTTCACACTGAATGTCTGGAGATAAAGGCATACTACATACGTCGTTTTTACCAGTTATTCACAAAGCCAACTGTGTTGTTGGTTAGAAAGCTAAATGTAAAGTAAATGGAACATGTACAGCACACATGTAATTCTAAGACATTCATATACAAAGCAGCAATACCCTATATAATGCTATGTCTCAAACCGCCTGACGACATAAATTGGACTTGACTTGATTATAGCCTTGCTAGAAAGACAGAGTAAATGAATCTAATGTGCTTCTTCCTTCACTGTGGTTTGAAGCAGCCGCCGTCCTTATCAGAAATGATGTACAGCATGAACCCAAACGAGTCAAACTGTTTGTTTTCCCTTTGTTTGGGACGCTTCGATAGAAGATCGGAAGGAAGGTTCTTTTTATCTTCAAAATAAAGAGCCGTTATAATTTTGCAATGACTTATGGGGATATGAATGTCAGTGGCACAAAACCCAAGTTGTATAACCCCCCTCCCACTTTGACGAAAACCAAAAGAAGAGAGGAAAAAACCCTTTGGTGATGCTTCTGCCCAACTAACAAACATGAATCTCCTTTCTTGCCAAATTGAATCCATGTTGAGAGCAAACAAGACAGAGCGAAGGGATGAGAGTCCGGAGTTCTATATTTTACAGCATGCATGTGTGCAGCTATGCGTGTGTGGTCAATAATAATAGCCACCGCAAACTGGGATTTTGTCCAACTTTGCCCTCCACACAACGCGAGCTGTTACGACTGCACGCACCGACCTCAAACATAGTCGGGGACGGGCTGGAGGTGGTCAAGCGCTACAAGCGTTGCAAATCAAAAGGGATGGTATCTCTTAAAGGATAATTTCTGGCCGTTTTTTCGACCTGGGCCTCATTTCCCTATCTTTTTTACGATCATACCGCTCTGACCAAAATTTAATCAGTTGCTTCGTTATGGCGTACTTATGGTCTGAGTTGGCTTGGATTGCTAGTGTTTTGGGGCAAACTGCAACTCCAAAAACCAACCCCAAAATCACCCGAAACATTTAAAACACTTTTTTAAAATGGTTACGCTCATCCCTCCACATCCTCAAATATCCTGGCAAATATTCATCCATAAAAGCACATAGAAATCCATGTAAACCTGTGTCACAACAAAGCTGCATATGAATACCAGCAGCCAGCTAATAGTAAATAAGCTAATAAATAAGGAAGTTACCAAAACAAGAAAGTTAGCATCAAACAACTAAGCTATTGTCAAAACTGCTATCAACTAAGCTGTCAATAGGTCATTTTAATGTATTTACAGGCATGTGTCACTGCATTTTAAAAAGGACATGTTTTGGGTGATTGTGGGGTTGATTTTTGGAGTTACAGTTTGCCCCAAAATACTGTACTGGACAGTAGCGACCAATCCAAGCCACCTCAGATCGTAAGTAAGCTATTTGTCCCTTTTGCCTATGCAATTTGTCACATGTTCTGTAAAAACGTGTGGTATCCGTTTACCCTGAAGCTGGCCTTGCATGCCTCCCGCCACAGTGCGAGAGGAGGATGTTATTAATTTTAAGTTCTTTGGCTCCTGCCCTGCCATATGCCCAACGGAGACCAGGGGGCCACCCTTGCACTTGGAATTAACACGCGCCACAATGAAGACCGCAATTAATTTGGTCACACGAGGCTCAAGAAAACAACATTTCAAAGGATTTTCAATAGTTGCTGTCATGCATTGGAGATGGATGAAATGGGAAAGCAGAGAGAGAGAGAGAAATTGACAGCGAGACAGACAGACAGAATGAGAGACAGAGATAGAGAAAGAAAGACAGACAGACAACAAAAGACAAGTGCACAAACAATAATAATTCCCATTTGCATGCCAATGGACATTTTGACACTTTAGTTTAGACGATATATCGGCTATTCGTGAGAGAGGCTGCTCAGCTCACATCTGGCATGTTTTCTTGTTGTTTTGTGTAATGTTATGATGTTGTTGATGTTTGACAAGCATTATGTACACTATGTTCTGGCTTTGGGATTAAAAGTTCTTGGGTAATTTCGAGAAAAGAGGCAAATCGTAAAAAGCCGGTCGATTTAAACGCCGAGATCTATCTCACGCCACATCCTTGCGTTAGTTTACACAGCAGATAACACATTCTCCCTACTAGAAACCCATAGATATGCTCTCCATGGCCTGTTCAGCTGCTCTTCCCTCTTCTACTGTAGCTAGCATAGCCATGGGAGGATATGGGATATGAGGTGTAACGCTCAACTTTTTAATGAGTTCCTGTTGTCTTGGCTCACGGCGGAATCATCTAATGGATTTTATGGACTGTACACTGGGCTCTCAGGCTCACCGGCCCAACCAGCGAGTCAAGCACAGCCAAAAGCAAACAGGATATTGACAATAACACAATAACACAATCAGACTCTGATTCAAGCTTTCCTCCGGAGACTGTATAAAGACAGGTCCTATGACATACCGTCTATGCCTGAGACACACAAAAGCAACAAATAATTGAGGGACTTTTTGGTGTAACTGCAATAGGTCATCAATTTATGACTAAAAGGGGGTGAAAAACTAGCAACAGGGAAATGCTAGAGATGTTTGGAGGCAGTTGGAAAGTTCCATTATAATGACTGAGTCACGCACATGTTTCGCAACAAATTCGCAGAGTTATACTGTACCTTGATGGTCATGTTTGCAGAAAATGGGTTTTGAATATCAGTGTGGATTGGAATTATTATATCAAAGACAAACACAGGCTTAAGATCAAAGAGTAAGTGTACAGAATTTTCCTTTTAAAACAGGAATAAGTAGCTATCCATCCATCCATCCATCCGTAGTAGTATTTAACGTAGTTCTCAAAATAACTACATCATGATCTCTCTTTCAAACACTGTGGTCTGTTCAGTTAAGGTCCCGTCTGGGTCCAACTGGGATACAGAGATTATGGAACCGCTGGCAGAGGAGATATTGCCTCTCCTTGAGTGGTCAAACAGAACAAAATCAACCAACATCCTCTACCCTTCACTCAAGATCTAAAATGGCTGGGATTGTGTTTAGTAACGAGTATCACAACACAGGTCAGAATAGGTGCATGAAGAAAAATATTTTTATGTTAAAAATGAATACGCCTTTCAGCACACGAGTCTTTCAGCTGTTCTTCAAGCTTAGTTATTGTATTAAGATAATAATTCAGGGCACAGCGCACAGATGCCACATTAAACAAAAACCACTAATACGGAACGTCTGGAAATCCTAAAGGAGCAAACCTTTGCAGGAATAAAATGGCTCTAGGGTTACCTGTGCTCTAAATCATGGTGATTTGCTCTGAAGATAATCATGCATGCATAGCCATAGAGGTGTGGAGCGTATCGTTGATAGGAAGGAGAGGATTGATGCCAAATCTAAAAGGGCCATACCATATACAGTATCTGCTCAAACAGTCAAATTCCCTTGGAAATATAAATAAACCATCATAATGGTACTGCCTTGAATCATACACATGGCACTGCATCACTCTAATTATCTTATTTCTACCATAAAACTGAACAATTTTCCCCTGACTGACTTTATGATGGTAACACCCACACATGGGCTATAGCAGAATTTGATTAAAACATATCAGTTGACACTTATGAAGGAAACTGTAGAAGGATTTCTTGGGGAATTGCTCTGGCCAATCGTTTAGGAAAGTATCTGTCTTTATTAGGCAATTATCACCTTGAGAAGCTGGCGGAGACGCGGGGCTTGTGGAACTAATGATAATCATTTACAGTGTTTACTTTGTAACAAACCCCAAACTTTTACCGCCCAAAGCAGAGCAGTCTACATGGACTAGGAAATGCCCTATTGAAAAATAATAACTTTAAACTTTTCACTTTTAGTGAAACCTAGAACGGCTTTAGATGAGAATTATCTTCGTCAATGAACAGAATAATATAAACTGAGTCCGGTATGGAGACTGGGTTGCTATGGAGACTGGGTTACTTCTCCTACTGTATGACTTCAAGCATTGTTTGTCCAAATGAGTGACTCGACTCATAAAAGCATTACATGTTGTTTTCCATGCCATGTAAAGCCTCTGGTCCCCAGACCCCTGGAGCACCAGTTAAACTAACAAGCTATTAGGAAGACAAATTGCGTTAGCCTTTCAAAGAGGGCCCGGCATAAGCAATTAAACAGAAAACAACCAAATTAGCTGCAGTAGGTGACAGGAGACGTTCACACTTGCTGTTCCCAGATGGGAAGCATTAGTACCTTGCTCTTTAGTCTGCCAGACAGGACTCAACCTGTAGAGCCATACAGTACTGTATGAGGGAGATGCTGTGTTTTGATCCATGGTACAGTAAAAGCAGCCACAGGCTAGAGGGCCCCTGTAGCTGCGAAGTCTATATAAACCCAGGCGCTCGAGAACTAGCTGTCTCTGCTCACTGTGTAAGAGGTGTTTCTGTGCTGGCTGCAAAACTACTGTCGCTCTGTCCAATGTCATACAATAAAAACTCGGTCCCATTAATCCAATGATTGAAACGAAACGTGCGTCCGCGAGCGGCCTGTTTGAAAAAAAGAAAAAAAAAATCACAATGAGAAAAAGATGTACAATTTGATTTCATATTTAGTCTCTCTCGTGTCTAGATGACGGTTGGAGAACAGTATCTAGCCGAATCCATTGAACTTCTGACAAAAGGCTTTGATTGAACGGGGCCTACGGTCTCTCACAGTCTGCTCCCAGTTAGTCTGGAGCCTCTGTGCATCTGCTCCACACACGGAGCAATGCCACGGCTCTAAACCCCTTTCAGTCCGTAAAAAGGCTGTAAAATGGCTTTTCCAACACTTAGTTCGGGTAATTATATATAAAAAAAAAAGAAAAAAGTATCGCCTGGTTTGGGTAATTATACAAAGGTACTGGCGTCTTGGCTGACCGCTTTATTAACAGCATGTGAGTGTCTGTCTGTTCCTGAGTCGGTGGCGCGTCACACAGTAGGCCTCCATAGGTTTCTTCACAATGCCGTCAACTCCGTGACCCCATAGCATGAGAAGCTATCACGCCACCCGTCTGTAGAACAAAAAGCATGTATACTCCCTTAACCCACAACTATTTGGGTCCATTGTGTGAAACGTCTAAAATAGCCTCATCTCTAATTGCGTTACTAGATATTATTTCCATTTATCTGCGTGCCCCGAGAGAACGGCAAGGTGATCCTTGCTTAGGTGTATCGCTAGTACAGAACTATTAACTGTTGTGTAAAAGCTGAAATGCCTCCATAAAGATGGATCAGTTCTGCTCGGGTCATGTCCCAATAACAAGGTGATTTAGGCGGTTTTCACTCTCTTTCTCTCTCTCTGACAATAGAGGCTGAGGAGGAGAGAGTGACATGGTAATTGATGGGGTAAAGTGATCTAGACTGTTTGGTGATGGATGCAGGGAGGACACTTACAGGGGCTGACACTTGAGACGGAGCCTCGCATTCCTGTCCCCGTATGGCCGCTGTGTCCACCCCGGGCAACGGACCTGCTCCAGACGACAAACACAGAAGCATGCCCGCAGCGACAGAGAGACAGAGAGAGAGAGAGAGAGAGAGAGGACGATGAGAACATAATCACAACAGAATCACACAGAACCGGTTAAGAATTACCCGTAATAGAGGCGTATGTCTAACCGTGTGAGTCTTTAGGGAGTCTTACTCCGATAGGGATCGTGTGGTGTAACTCACAGGAGATGTCAGGAACGGCCTGCTCCGTGACGTGAGGCCCGCGTTCCTCTTCAGCTCTGCTATCTGACAGACTGTCCCCCTGCAACCTAAACACATAACACATGCGAGCTTACCAACACCGCACAACAACCACGCCGTTGTTGGCAATGGGGGACGCCTAAATAATCTCTGAAATCAGCATTTTTTTCCACCATCGTGACGGATATTTGGACTCTGAATGTCAGATCATAAACAGACAACTGAATCTCTATCAGTCTGAGGTGATGAGACAAAGAGGAAGTGTTCGGTGGGTTGATAATCTCGACTTCAGCCAATAGGGGCATGGATATCTGGGACTGTACCAAGACAGGAAAAACATAGGGGACAGCTTATGGGCAGAGATCCTATCTTTCCATCATAGCTTCTCATCCCTTCCCATATGAAACCAATGTAATTTACTGTAGTTACAGATATGTGGTCTGCGTGTGGATTAAATGGTGTGTGGATCGTTCGTTTCAGCAATTACACTCTGCTTACTAAAAAAGCAAAAATGCAAAATTGGCCTGCAAATTCTGTTTCCTCTTAAATCAGAATGGTTCTTTATCGTTCTGTGTTCCAAGCCCTGATGGTCTTTTCAAAGCTATCTGTTTGGAGTGAGAGAGGAGCGGGTCTCAGTGATTTGGCTGTCTCCTTAACAACCTAAAAAGATTTAATGTTCTCTAAGATTGGAAAGTATACTGTGGGTGAAAGACAAACAGCTATCGGAATGCTTTTCTCACTGGGAATGCTAACTACCAATCTGTCCTCCATCCTGTGGTCCACTGTTAGGCCTTTTCCACCCACAAAGAACCGGTTCCGTTCTGGTTCGCGAACCAAATTCTGAACCGTTCTTTGCGTTTCCACCAAAAATAACTTGGTTATCTTGGAAAAGTTGGTTCCCGACTGGAACCAGAAAATGGTGGTTCTCAAATAGGAACCGTGACAACTTAATGAGTGGGCATGTATAAATATAAACATTTTACACACCATTCGTCATGCACGTACTCATCGTCTACGTCTTTGTAACATCCATATTAGGCATGCGTGAGTCCTTTGGATGAAAATAAATGTCTGTAATAATAGAACAAAAGCTTGCAGGTGCACAATGAGATCAGCCATCACATGACTCTTTTTTTCTTCATTTTCTTTCTTGTCAGTAGCTGCACTACTTCCTGTTTACTTCTTATGTGCGTGCCCACCATCAATGACGCGATGGTTCCACCCCAAACTGGTGGAAACGCGGGCCGGTTCTCAAGTTGGTAGCTTGGTTCCAAGGATCTTTGAACGGAACCAGTTCAAGAACCAGAACTTTTTCAGTGGAAAAGGGATAAGAGAGATGAATTGGTTGCACGTGGCCGTTTCGCTGTGTTTAAGCTCCTCTGCAAACTAATTCACACACAGTAACTACAGTAAGCCGTAAATGCATAGCATTTATTTTTCTACAGTATATATTTAACGACTGTAAATCATACCGCATATTATATGTAATTACATACTACTTTAGCTCAAAATTCTTCGCTGCGTGCTCTTTCCATGTCATCATTGCGACCATTAGCCGAAGACAAAAGAAAGCAATCCATAGGTTTTTATGGTGTGGCTGAATTCCCCAGCTGCAGGGCTCTTGATTTACCTCTGTGACCAGTCTAAAAACAGAATACTTTTCTAAGTATATCCCTTACTCTCTCTCTCTCTCTCTGTCTTCATATCCAGTTTCTCTCATTTCTAGCCCCAGAGATGACTATCAACAGCCCTTCAGGACTGTAGTCCTGAACTACCATTCCCCCAATACAGTCCAGATACGAAAATTCATTTAATGAGAACTACAAGTCCCACAGGCGTCCGTGGGGAGCTTATCTACTTCCTAGGGGCCGCGGCACCAAATCCTCCGGACCATTCCCCGGGCCTGCTGACGTGTTCGCACACAGGAGGTTTTGTGGCAGGAGCGAAGCCCCATAAAAGGGAACGGTCGGGTATACGAAGCATGCGGGGGAAGGCTGGTGTAACCACAGCTGCAGCCCCAGAGACAGGGACATGCCCACAACACACAGGCCACACTGCACTTTACACTTCAGCCGACCAGGAGAGAGCCAGAGGAAGCAGTGTGTTTCCTGACCTGTCACTGCTGGTTAGGAGCCACACACTGGCTCGCTGGACTAGAGAATAAGGTGCGGCGGCGCGGACAGAGTCTGGCGGGGAAGGGGGACGGCAGCCCGGGAAGGTGTCTTGCGAGGTCGGGATCGATTCACTTTCAGTTCGATGAATTTAAAAACGAAACCGCTACACAATAGTTCATCGCCATCATTCTTTTAGGGAAATACAATTTTTTGTATTTTTCAAGAAACCCAAATTCATGAATTGGTTGTAAATCGAGCCCAACCCTGATGTCTAAGGCTGGGGTCTAGTTCAGGGTTGGGTCTGTGCTCATTTGGGTTGGTCACAATGGATGGTCGCCACAGATTAGTTCAAAGACTTTAACCTCTTGTCTCCCGGTTCAGTAAATACCATTATTTAAACAGCACTTTCTCTAGCACATTTGTCAGTGTAAATATAGGTTTAGACATTTACACATTAGTGCTTGAACTGATTTAACTGATTGTCAACGTGTTATTCTACCGCAGAAATCCATATTGTCGCTGAAATCCATTACTCTACGTGACTCTTCCCCCGCTTTTAAGGGCCTGAAAAGGAACGGGCCTATCTTGAACACACCTCAGCCTCAGGCGTGAGAAAAGGCATTACGTTTTCAGCAACATTCAAGTGCCGCTGTAAATTAATAAAACACCCTCTAAGGAGGAACAGAGCGTTGTCGCCTTCACGCTCTGGGTGTGAATGCGAGCGTCACCTTCTCCTTGGCTTTGGAAGGAACTGTACAGTGAGTAATGTGACTCAATCTCACCGGACCGCCTAGACAACTAGACACAGTGAATGCAGTCATACGTGCTTCGGAGAAGGAGGGCGGAAGAGGGCAGAAGCTGGGACCTCACTGGCCCATGCGGACAAAAAGGAGACAAACTCCCTTTTTTTTTTGACTCGGGGTATGTGAGGAATGCTCGTCCAGCTCGGGACAGTGTCCACAGGTCTAGGCAGGGCCAGGCAGCCCCGCTTGAGAGGTTCTACTACCCTACCGCTGCAGTGCAGCGAGGGGAATCGGATATTGGGGATGATCCCTCGGATCTGTTGGGACCTTGGCTCCAACCCGAGCATTAAATGTAAAGTCTAAATGTAAAGTGTAAAGATTTTAAAACTTAGGTTAACAGAAAAAGAGACATAGAAAACTCCAGCGTTGAGGTCACATCTGCGAGGCAGTACCGTCTGCGCACATGGGGGAAACACACCGGGACCAACTGCAACACATGTGCCGGTCTTCCAGGAAGTAGGTTTAAGGGTCGGCCCCATAGTGGGGCAGGTTGGATAGGTGTCTCTGGGAATCAGCAGGTCGAATGTCGAAGCCCACAGCGTTACGCCTTTGTCAGGCTCGCCCTTTTCCCATCCTGCTCCTTGACCTCTGTCTTTACTGGAGTCCTCTTTACTCACAAACTGCTATCGGTGCAAGTACTGTATGTGCGTGCGTGCGTGCACATGTGTGTCTGCGTGAGCCCGAGCTCCGTGCCTCCGGAACAGCGCAGAAGACACACCATGTGTCCAGCACTTCTCCGGCTTTGTGATCTGTTTACGGCCCTTCCCCTCACCAAACACAGAGTACGAAAGACCAGGGCTCCTTCGCCAATAAAACTTGGGAAGTATTTGGTGGTCAGGTTAAAGAGGACGGAGAAGGAATTTGGCCGGAACGAGACAGAGAGGGAGCGAGAGAGCGAGAGAGAGAGAGAAAGAGAGGGAGAACAGATGTCTGACATTTCAGTTGAGAGACACGGACTCCAAAACGGACTCCAGATACAGATGGGGCTCTGCTCCGCCGCTGATCCTACCAGGGGCCCTAGCGATAAGTCATAGATACGAACTATTTGCTTTAAACACCGGGATGATAAACCGCCTACCAAAACCCGCTGATACCATTCATCCTCCTGAAAGACCCCGGGGAGCATCTGGCCTCATGTGCAAAGAACCAAAATGATAAGCAACATGAATGAATGAAGAATTGGAAACAAACAAAGTTCCCAAACCCCAAACAGAGGAGGACATGCAGGCAGACGTGTGCCTGGCGTCTCATTGAGCAGATACCCGCTTATCTGGCACCGGCATCAGGGCAGAGTCCTGCCCATGCCTGCCCATGGTATCACACCCAAACGCGAAAGAAATCTGAGCGCTACATCGATCAGAGGAACAGGAAACGTGTCGGAAGGGAAAAAGAGCGACGAAGACAGAGGAAAAGAAGGAGGAGGTGATAACGGAGACAGCGTATCAGCGCCGGTGCTGCTTTGTGAAAACAAGCAACGCCGGAATGCACTTAAGATACGAAACAACAATCCCCCTCCCCCCCCCTTGATGTAAAGACGCGCGGTCTTCCGAAGAGCGCGGTCACAGATGAGAGAGTGCGAGAGAGAGAGAGAGCGAGCGAACCGGAGGACGGAGGGTCGGTGACGAGAGGGAGTCACGGATGCCCGTCCGCGATTCCCTCTCGCGATCAACCCTCCATGGAGGACGATGGAAAGATAAAAAGCAGACCTAACTCTCACTTTCCTGGAATTCGCCTCGTTCTGAACCCGACGCGCATAAGCCCTGATAAATGATACGCGGGATGCGTCGCGCCGATATACGAAAAATAAATCCAATATCTCCACCGGTTGCGCAAGGCGAGACTGAGGGGTGCGAAGGCGCGGTTGGCGTGGGGCAGAGCGGCGGGCAGCATTTACCTGGCACACCTCGAGCAGATGTTGAGCGTGACTTTGGCCTGCGGCTCGGGATGATAGGAGCTGCGTCCCTGGCTGAACTTACTGCCGGACGGAGCCAGCCCGGTTACGCCCTCCATCCGCAGGTCATCCAGGTCCTCTGAGAGGG
>OMKK01083408.1:0-13204 GCA_900302305.1 Polymixia japonica | reverse complement strand
CCACAGAAAGTTTCTGTCTCACCAGGCAACCCTTCTTGCTTGGGCGAGTGAGAAGAGGTGCTTATCTTGAATGA
The DNA here is from genome assembly GCA_900302305.1 of Polymixia japonica. NCBI lineage: Eukaryota > Metazoa > Chordata > Actinopteri > Polymixiiformes > Polymixiidae > Polymixia > Polymixia japonica. The sequence goes on along the minus strand of OMKK01083408.1, from coordinate 13,130 downwards.
AGTGGTGACGTCCGCAGGGGGTTTATTATAGTAGGTGGGACTACCTGATGCGGACGAACACGTTCACCAGCCAATTAGGATTGGCGTAATGAGATAAGTGCTTCTGAGGGCTGCAGCGGGGGCGTGCATCCCATAGTGAGACATCTCACTCATATTACTCAGAGAACCGGGGTTATGTGAATAACCTTAAGTTTCATCAAGGCAGAACATGGCTGGTGCTCACTTGTGTACTGTCATAGAAACAACAGCGAAGTTGCTACAGTGAGCTAGCTAGCTAGCTAGAGAAAACCAAACAAGATGCAAATAATTGATTAGAGACAACAAATGTTTCAATCAAATGTTAAAACTCCACCTAAAGAATTAAATGTGTGTCATATTTGTAGTGAAGCATTTGTTTCAGACAAAAAGAACAAGCATAACTTAATGCTAACACATCCTTGTTGCTAAGCAGTGTCTTGAGATGGAGAAGCTGTAAAGACTTAGCGAGTTGACTGGATGTTATGTAACGAGCATGTCTTCTTTATCTTGCTTTACATTTATCAAAAGATTCTGAATATTTACTCAAATTTACTTGGCGAAGCAGCTAGCGTTGTAGCAAAGCTAACAAGAGGAACTTTTGTTTTCAGAAAAACAAACCTGACCCAGGTAGTCGAAATGGTTTGGCCCCATAATGGCCCAAATCCGGCAGGCCAGAAGAAATAACTCGGCCTGAGTACGGTTGCCAGACTCTTGCCAAACCCGGTTTGAATAACGCCCCAGAATCCCCCAGAAGTACACTGGTCCGGGTCTGGCTGCTGAAACTGAACCAGCATTGCCAGCATTGACTGCAATCACCCCAACAAAAATGGCAGACCTAGCCTATACTGGTCCGAATCTGGGTGCCAAAACCTAATGGACACTGCCAGCATTGACTGCAATCACCCCAACAAAACCGCCAGAACTGGCTTGTAAAAAGTAATGACTGACCCAGTATTCTGCCAGAGCTACCCCAATATCAAGCCGCTGTGAACCTAAAAGATGGATAGATGGAAAGAGAGAGAAGGGGAACACATCTTACTAAGAATTAGCTTGTCTCGAGGTGTGCTCTCTCCTTCCTCCAGCTCTGTCAGATGTGAGCTGCAACCACCTTTTTATAAAATGTTTGATATCCCCATCAGATGCACTTGCAGTACTTGCATTCATTCAAGAATGGAACAGGCAGGTTAAGGCCATTCACAAGAAAATACTAATTTGACTGTTTTAAACAACATCTTGATACATTCATCCAACAATCCCTCTATAAGTGTTTTATGAGAGAGGAGGCAGCAGAATGATGGAGGGCACCAGAGATTTAACATCAGCTCAGAGCTGAACATTCCAGGGTTCATATACTCAATTGAATACTGGTTGTTGTTTTCAAATCTGAGCCATACTACCTCATCATAAATATAATTTCAACATTAGAGAGCCTTAAGTTGTTGAGAACATGTAAGCCATTACAGTAAATTACATTAAATGTGCATTAACTGGGTTATTTGGACAAAGACACATCCACACAAATAAACAGTTCCTAACAAAGTTTAGCCCATCAACTTTACAATTTCAGTGCCTGCTCTGCTTAAAGCAAGTCACTGAACATCCCGCAGAGTCTAGCTAAATCACTCATAAAGAAATGCAAAGAGTATGGCCTGGCTGTGAATCTGACTAGAGCAGGCAATCCTCAAGATCTGTGTGAGCCTGCAAGAAGGAGACGAGTGAGGGAGGCCACCAAGAGACCTACGACAAATCTGAGAAAACTGATGAAGATCAAGCAGACCAAAATGTCGTAAATTAATAAACATACCAGCGGAGACAGTGTGCGGGAGTGTTTTCATTCTTATTCAAACTCTGAAGAAGTTCCAAGCTCCAGAGACCGAGTTTGTCTCAGACTGTTGGCCGGGTGCTTCACCAGTCACAGCTTTGTGGGAGAGCAGCAAATAGAAAGCCATTCTTAAAAAAACAACTTCACATGACATCTGGGTTGTGTGAGAGTCTGAAGTCAGCTGGGAGACGGTTCTCATGGTCTGCTGGGAGCAAAATGGAGCTTTTTGGTCATCAGACTAAACGCCTTCTTAATGTTCTCACTAGCTGTGTGTGTGTGTGTGTGTGTGTGTGTGTGTGTGTGTGTGTGTGTGTGTGTGTGAGGGGCTGCCCCTTGTGGGACTGTACTGGTTTGGCTGCTGTTATGATGTTGGCTCAGCTGGACACTCTCACTTCCTTAGTCTTGTATTGTTGCCCCATTATTCCAATTGTATACTTGTTATCATTCATCATAATCTGTAATTTGATTGAAATGTCCCCATTCAGCACCTATTGCCCTCCTGACCATCCTGGAAGGGGATCCCTCCGTTAAAAGCCTTCCCAAGATTTCTTCAATTTTTTCCTGGGAGTTGTTTCTTGTCCGATGGAGGGTTAAAGGTCAGGGGGTGTCGTTTAATTCTTTGTGATTGTGGGCTTGTGAAGCCCTTTGAGACTGTAATGTGATTAAGGGCTATATAAATAAACTTGACTTGACTTGAAACTTGATGTGTATGAGAGTTATGTGGTGTTCTAGTGCTGTTAATTCAGATCACTTCATAGAGATTGGTTTTCACTTTGACATTAAAGGGTCTTTTTCTGTTGATCAGTGTCAAAAAAGGCACTTTAAATCTATGTTGTTCCAATGTTGTGAAACAATAGAACATTAGAAAACCTCTATGTTTTGTATGTTTGACATAATATCTTTATTGATAAAGGGCCATCAAAGTCAAAAGTATCAGCAAATAAATAAGATTTCACCTACCAGATTAGTCTGTATTCCACCTGTTCTCCACCTCTCCTCAAGGTTGATCAGTTCATCCAGCGATGTCAAAGGAATGCCAGAAACATCTGGTTGAGGAGAATTAGTTTGTAATTGTAGCAAAATCATTGCTGTTGCTGCTTAATCTTCTCCATAGTAGTTAAAATCTCACATTGCTGTAAAATGCAACACAAACACACTTACCAAGTTAACATCTGAGATCTGGAAACACAGTGACATCAAACAGGTCAAGACACACGAGCATGCTGCATTATGGGTAGGTCAAAGTTTACAACGGACAGTTTGGTCATAATTTTACTGTTCACCATAGTTTTCTCTTCCACATAAATGTGACTTTCCTGGAGGTTTGTTTCTAACCTGTTCGGGTTTCCTGACTTATTGGACTTTCTTTTAGTGATGCTGTCTTGTTCCCAGATGTCAGATATTGTATATATATATATATTTTAAAGAAAAGGCATCTCATACTCATGTCAGATATTGAAATGAATATGTTTTTGTATTTTTTCTGTATTATTTATCAGTAAATTCAGTATTTCTCTTGAGAATGTTGATATTTGCTTACATGCAAATATCACTAAACACAAAGTGGCGTTGAGGCTGATGGGAATGTCTTTAGTTCTGGAGGTATTTGGTCGCCGACAGCCAACCGATATTTCCATCCATAGAGCCACGCAGCCACCATGGCCACAAATTAAGCCCATATTACTAAAACATTTCACGAGTCTTTCAATGAGTTTTGCTGTGTAGTAATAATTGCTGTAAAACACTTTGGTTGTTTACCCTGGGCCGGCTAGGGGCTGCCATGCTAGAGTTAAGTCTGAGGACAGCTGGAGGAGAAAAGGCTGGTCTGAGGACAGCTGGAGGAGAAAAGGCTGGTGTGGGGACAGTTGGAGGAGCAGTGGCTGGTCTGGGGACAGTTGGAGGAGCAGTGGCTGGTCTGGGAACAGTTGGAGGAGCAGTGGCTGGTCTGGGAACAGTTGGAGGAGCAGTGGCTGGTCTGGGGACAGTTGGAGGAGCAGTAGCTGGTGCAGGGGGTAAAGCTAATGGAGCCTTGGTGTTTTTCCCTCTGGGTTGCTCATTAGTTCTGTCACTGTTATCTTGTTCACTCTCTGAGTCCAAAAGTCTGTTTGTGCCTCTATTGAACAAAAGAAGTAGTGTTTTAATTTCTGGCTTTACAAACGAATAGTAAGACAAGTCTCTGCTTCAGGAAGGTCTAGTCCAATATAAGCCAAGACTTTGAAACAGAATCATGTACAAACTGTACATTTACTTTTACTGTAAAACGACATGAAAAAGTGAAGCATCTCATGCATGCACATGAAACTGTTTTTAACACTTCAATTAAATCCACAAAAGTCGCTTTCTTCCACACAATGGATGAGAGTCACTGTGGCTTTGAAAGTATTAGGAAGAGAGAGAGAGAGAGAGAACAAGCAATGTTGAATAAATGATTTCCCTAAAATTTTTCAAAATCAATGGTTACTACCTAATTTATAATTATAAAGAGATTCTATTTCCTACCTTCTCTTATACGATGGATGTTTTTGTTTGAAGATCTGATGTAAGCACTGCTGTGCCAACACTAAATGTATCTGAATTTTTATTCATTTAATTTAACTAATTAATTGAATTCTTCTTCAGTAAATCAAATGCCAATTGTGGCTGCTAAACACTTAAATCATAATGAATGAAATCATACTTTTAGTTGCCCTGATCCTGATGTTATAATGTGCCCAGGATTCCTCAGGAGGGTCTGCTCTCGTTCTGGACGGTTGCATCGCTGCCTGGCTTGTAGGGAGGCTGGAACCACCTGGAGGAACGACCTCTGTGAACGACCTCTGTGTCCATGTCGAGAAGGTCAACAGTGTGGTACATTAGTATTAAAAAATGTGTTTAGCATCGTAGATGTGAATGAACATTCACGTACAAAAACCTTTAACTCCACTAAACCAGATTTGGTTCCCAACTCAAAATAGAAATATGGATGAATGAAGTTTTCATTTTCATCTTGAGTTTTACTGTTTAACAAGAACAAAGCCTTTTGATCCGACAGATGTTCTTAACTTTACACATAACCTTTACCATCACTTCCAACTGTAGCCGGGGCCATAACCTTTACATTACATTTTTATAAAGTGTTTAAGTTTCCTACACTTTAAAGTTATTAGTGAAACGTCATTAGAGATTTAAAGAACTGTCAGTAGCTTGCTTGATATAAACTCAGCCACCTCAGTGTTTTCATACTGACTGACAGGAGAGACGACCATAACACTGTAGTCATGACAACATGTATTTATGTCAGCTAAGTTTCTGTACAATACCAACATCATTTTCATACCTTTGAGGAATATAGACAAGCTTTTCTACAAACCATATTTTTTATAGAACAAAATAAGCCAAAGTTCTGAAATATTAAATGTTGTTCAAACACAAGCAGTTGTACAAGACCTTTGTCTAAGTAAAATACAGTCTACAATGGGCAAAATAAAGATTTAAACCAGGAAACATGAATGTATCGGGTAGTTAAAGAAGCTTGAATAATGAGTAAACTCATTATACACCAAATATGGATCCCCATCAACCACAATGATGTTCTGGACTATGTCTACTATACTGTTATAACATCTGCAGTTATCTCCTGTGAATACCTTGACACTTAGTGTAGAAGACCTCCTTCTTTGTACTTTGGACTGGACATGTGATGTGTGATGGCAGTGGACCTTCACTGCACTACAAACTCTGACATTTGCCTCACAACCTGCGCAACTGGGAACTGAAGGCTGTGGATCATTTTCTTTACTTGGCCGAGGTAGTTCTCATAGGGAAACCCGGAAATGTTGTCCAAACACTGGCCGTGTTCTTTTACATCGTCACTGAGATGTATGAGGCTGTTTACATTGTGCACAAGGTTGTCCCTGTCATAAAGCTGTCCAGACCACACACAGCTTGGACATGCCAGTATGGCAACATAGAACAACATGACGTTGTTGTAAACTGGTGAGAACATCAAGAACATCAAGAACATCAAGAACATCAAGTAGCGCAACTGGCCCAGTTTACAATAAAAATGGTCTATATTCAGTTGCCTTCCATCTAAATGTCTCTTCAACATATCTGGGCTTTCTAGCAAATTCAGCAGGCATGCGACATTTAAAAGACAAAAGTGTTTCTGACAACTGATTTACTTTCTTGGATGGCAAGCAGCACTTAAGACGGCCATTGCTGCCTGTCCACAGCTCGAAGATCTTCCTTGTGACTCCAAGACAGACAAGATGCATATAATCACGGAGAAACATAGAAACCATTCCAACACCAGTCTCAGTAAGAGAGAAGATAATCTCTGTGATGTTCCTCATCCATCTGAAGTCTGAAGCTCTCGTCTGTTCTAGCAGGGCTTTTCCATCTATATACGAACCCCATGTAATGTACACTTATCACAACCTGCATATATGGCTGTGTTTTTCCTTTCCTTTAAACATAAAGCCAGCTGCTTATTTAGATTATTATCTCTGTCGCTAAATGTTTTGATTTGCCACCAAAGGCAAGTTTTTTTTTTTACACCAAATCCTGCACTAACCCCGATGTGCCATAACTGGACACCAGATGTATCAAACTCTATGTACATTCACAAAGTACATCCTGTATAAACATACGTACATAGAACACTGGAAAACTCTGTACACAAAGATTTATGAACACTTTGTACGTGACGGTACGCACGTTTGGCTTCATAGATCCCAGTTTACTTGTCATTGTGCTCTTGTCCACCACGTCAACCCCCATCTTTTACCTTACATGGTTGTTGAAACGCCCATAATTAATTAATCTGGTTTCCCAATTAATGGCTGGATGAACCTGTTCTGAAAAATTAGTGATTATTGTGAAAAGAAATGGCCTTTAAGTGTAACCAATGATGATATCATTTTTGATTGTACTAGGCAGTAGTGCAACAGGTACTCCACATAAGTATTCAGGTATTTTCCTTAAGTAAAATAAGCAATATCTTTAGGTAGAATTACTCCACTACAAGTTAAAGCCCTGTGTTCAAAATCTATTAGTATTAGCAGCAAAATATACATAAAGTATCTAAAGTAAAAGTACTCAACAGGCAGCAGAATGACCTCTGTCAGTTTGACATTATATTATTATATTATTGTTGCAAATGCATTATTTTGTATGCAGCATTTTATGTTGTGGCTGGTTAAAGAAAATCTATTTTGAACTACTTTATATTGTTGTGTAGTTTAATCTTTAACAAAGCATATTCTATAAACTGAACATATATTTTGTTGATCTCTGAAGTAACTAGTAACTATAGCTGTCAAATAAATGTAGTAAAGTAAAAAGTACAATATTTGCCTCTGAGATGTATTGGAGCAGACGTATAAAGTAAACAAACATTAAACAACAATAAACATTTTGGAATTCTAAATCTCTTTATAATTTCTTGATATAAAGAGGTAATGTAGGTTGTCTTGCTGTTAAAACAACACACACATGTACAGCTCCAACAAACACTGCATTATGTCAGGCAAGTTTAGGGTGATTTTATCACTAAAAGTGAGTAGATTGTTTATATACATTACTAACTGCCCCTTTAAGAAACTCAAAGCCTGTCCTCCTGCCCAGTAACCTGGACCTGCTGTGCAGCTTTAAACTGGATCTATTGTTTGTAAGAGCAGTTCAGATTGTTCTCCCGTTAGGTACTGAGTTCTCACTGCAGCTACTTAACGGTTTGGCAGCCTTATATTTCTGTATCAGACAGCGTGATGTTCAGCAAACTCTGAATGTTTCAGACAAACTAAGTGAAGATATGTTTTAATGAGTCCACAGTGTTTTAATCAAGATGCCAAATAACTTATGATAAATATCATGGGGATACTGTGGTAAAACCACTGGATTATTTTTCCTGTCTGTCTACTACTGAAAAGAACAGACTATAAAGTTAAGCTTCAAGGGTTGAACTGTAAGTAATGGATTATTTATGTTTCTTAGTGAACTAATTAGCTAAGGCCATGATTGTTGTAGAGTCTAGCGTATGGCACCACAGCGGGAACCCGCAATCACACAATATTAAATACTGGTAAACAAAACCCCATTAACAAAATGAAGCCTCATGAAATACAACTGAGTTTTACCAACACTGAAAGAGGCTGCGTTTGCCTAAAATAAGCATCTGCATTATATAAAAACATGACATCTGTCAAGCCTGCTTATAACATCAGAACCCAGTATTGAAATGTGACAGCTGAACAGTCCTTAATCCGAGGTAGCGTTAGCTTAATCAAAAACGTGCTAGTGTTTGATTAGAACATGATTGCTTTTGTAGAATATCACCAAAATGCCTTAACAACTACTGCATGTAAAAAGAAAAAAGGCAGAGCAAGAAAGAAAGAAGTTGCATTGGAGCGGCTGCTGAATTTCTCTAAAAAGCTTACAGAACAACAAATCAAGATATATTCTAAAGTTCCACAAATGTTTTGTATTTTAACTATAACTATTTATGTTGCCTTTGATTTCGGGCAAGTGCAATAGTATGTCAACTAGGTTAAAAAAAACAATACATTGATATTATATGTGTAGGACAGTTTATTAAAAGAACTTTACATGATAGATAATCAGATATGCAGATATACTCACTGCAGGAGCAGTTTGCATTTGCTGTCAGTGAAGAAATAAAAAGCCCACCAGTTGTGGTCACTAGATGTCGCACTACGCATGTCCAGTATGTATGGCCAATAGGGATGGGAGGATATAAGATTGTATCTTTTTATCACGATAAAAACACTCAAGATCATTTTATCGTGGTGAATTTCCATTATCGGGATAATCGTGAATATCCTCACGAGTGACTTGAAAAAGCTGTCTAGCTCACTAACGTACAGTCCTATTGATTTCCTGATTTGCCACAAGGGGGAGCCAGCATCTTTCCAGTCAATCATCACCATGGCTGAAGGCTCAGCTTGCCCATTGTATTCCCCATTGTCTATCTAAATGTTTGTTACATTATACTGTATACATTATAACAAGTATATACATATACTGTATACATTGTTAAATTATACTGTTTGTTGTGAACGTAATTAATGTTTTGGTTACCAGTGAATTTGTGAAGATGAAGCAAATTAGCTATTTAGCTACATAGCTAACGTTACGTTAATTTGCTTCATCTTTTAACTCTGGTTGGATGTAACTTTATGTTAGCACAGTGCGGTGCGGTCCCTCTCTTTCTGTCTTATGCCTGGCCAGCTCACGAAAAATAAATCACTAAATGCCGGGTTTACACCATTTTATTTAACAGAAAATCCATCTTTTCATTTGATGTAAGTTGACCTATTAAAATAAGTAGAAAGTGAATGTGTTTGTTCAGTTGCATGTACAATTAACATCGCTGTTCATGTATTTATCAACCACAACAACAATATAAGTTTGATCATTTAATGGGCTGTATGCATGTAGAAACTTCCATGCACATAGAAACATTTCCATCGCTGCAAGTCGGTTCTGCTGCACTGTAACGTTACATTTCTCTCATTGTGATCGGGGTTTTGGCGAGAGTCTGAATCTGTCCTTGCTTGTTTTTCACTAAAAAGGGAAAAAAAAGCTATGTGTCCTATGATGCAATAAAAATATTTGTTTCTTAACAAAATGTAAGGTCAAGTGATTCCAGTATGTTTTAGTGCCATTTTAAGCGTTTTAAGCATATTTTGGTGATTACCGGGATAATATTCTGAATCACAATTATTTTAGCCAGGATAATCGGTACGAGTCGGTACATAATAAGTGATAAGATCAGATAGATAAATTGGCGCTAGACCGTGTAGTGCTTTATATGTTAATAGTAGTACTTTGAAGTCAGACCTTGCCTGGATAGGAAGCCAGTGCAGGGAGGACAGAATGGGCGTAATATGGTCGAATTTCCTTGTTTTAGTAAGAATTCTAGCAGCTGCATTCTGTACGAGTTGCAGACTTTTGGTGCTAGAGTTAGGTAGACCTGAAAACAGAACGTTAACCTAGATGAGACAAATGCATGTATTAACGTTTCGGCGTCGGATGTGGATAAAATGGCATGGATTTTGGAGATGTTACGTAGATGAAAGAAGGCTGTCCTAGTGACAACTCTAATATGGTTATTGAATGAGAGGGACGGATCAAAACTGACACCAAGGTTTTTGATGGAAGTGCTCTGCGTAACAAGGGAGTTTTTGAAATTTAGGGAGGAGTCTTTAAAAAGGGATCGTAGTCTAGGTGGTCCAATAATTAACATTTCAGTTTTATCTGTGTTTAGGAGCAAGAAGTTAGAAGACATCCAGCTTTTGCAGATAGACAGGATTCCAATTGCAGTAATTGCGAGTCGTCATTGGGTTTTATGGGCAGGTAAAGTTGTGTGTCATCCGCATAACAGTGATAGTGTATGCCAAAACTAGCAAAACTTCACCGAGGGGTAGCATATATATGGAGAATAACGGGGCCGAGGACGGATCCTTGGGGAACACTGAAGCGTGCTCTAGAGTGCTCGGAGGTTGCGTTATTGTAGACTACACAGTGGGTTCTATCAGTTAGGTAGGATTTAAACCATGACAGCGCAGGACCTTGAATGCCTATGAAATGTTCGAGCCGGTCTAATAGAATAGTGTGATCAACTGTGTCGAAAGCAGAGCTAAGGTCAAGAAGTAGTAATATGGATGATAGGTCTGACTCGAGAGAGAGCAGTAGATCGTTTGTCACTTTGGTGAGAGCTGTTTCAGTGGAGTGGACTGCCCTAAAGCCTGACTGAAAAGGTTCAAGGAGGTTGTTATTTGAAAGGTAATCAGTGAGTTGCATAGCTACGTTTTTTTCTAGAATTTTGGATAGGAATGGAAGGTTGGAGATGGGTCTGTAGTTTAATAAAATGTCAGGGTCTAGGTTGGGTTTCTTCAGTAACGGTTTGATAATGGCTGATTTGAAGGCGGAGGGGACTGTGCCTGTTGAGAGAGATGAGTTAATGATATTAAGCATAGGGGGGCCTAGGAGTGGAAGGAGCTCTTTTAGAAGGGATGTGGGGAGGGGATCGAGGAGGCATGTCGAGGGTTTAGAGGCTAGAATCAGCTTTGTGAAATCAGGGAGGGAAACAGCTTCAAAACGTGAGAGTGCACAGCTAATTTGTCGGGCGGAGCTAGCTTGTAGAGGGGGGTCAAGGCCGGCGACCAACCCATCAATTTCATCCCTAATTTGGTCAATCTTGTGGGTGAAGAAAGCCATTAGATCGTTTGCTGTGAATGTGGCACTAGGAGAGGCAGGTTGTTTCCAGGTGAGTTTAGCGACTGTGTTGAACAGGAATTTTGGGTTATTTTTATTAGTGTTGATAAGTCTGGAGAAATAGGAGGCTTTAGTTATAGAAAGGGCATGTTTGTAGAGGAGTAGACTGTCGTTCCAGGTGAGGCAGAACACTTCCAGTTTAGAGGAACGCCACTTGCGCTCGAGATTGCGGGTGGACAATTTTAGTGTACGTGTTTCTGCTGTGAACCAGGGGGCCAGTGTTAGTGGGCTGCGCTTCATTGTTTTCATTGGTGCTATGGAGTCGAGTGCGCTCAGCAAGGCTGAGTTCAGACCATCTGTATAGGTGTCTAGGGGACTGGAGTATAAAGAGAAGGGAGTGAGGACAGCGGGCAGGCATTTAGCGAGAGTAGGGGCTGTAGAGGCATTTATACAGCGACTAGTGTGGGTAACATTAGTTGATGCAGGAAAAGGTCAGATCGGCCTGGAATAGATGAGGTGGTGGTCGGATAGGGCTGGGGCGTGGGGAGAGACAACAAGATTGGATATAGTAAGGCCGTGCACTAAAACTAAGTCGAGTGTGTTGCCACCATGGTGAGTCGGTTTGTGTACCAATTGGGAGAAACCAAGATTATCAATGATGTCGCTAAAAGCCTTATTAAGGGGATCTGAAATTTTGTTGATGTGAATATTAAAATCACCGATAACTAGTATGTTGTCAGCACGGGTCACTAGGTCTGATAGAAAATTGGGGAAATCCTCTAGAATTTGAGAGTAGGGACCAGGTGGGCGATACAGGGTGGCTAGAAAGAAAGAGGAGAGAGGGACATTTGAATTAGAATTCTTTATAGAGAGGGAGGGGTGGAGAAGGAGCACTTCGAAGGAGGGGAAATTGTAGTTCGTGACAGGACAAAGGTTTAGCTTTGAATCATAAATGACCACAACACCACCTCCTTTTTTGGAGGTCCGGGCAATATGAGCGCTACTAAAGTTAGGGGGGCAGGCTTCATTAAGAGAGAGAAAATCATTTGGCTTGAGCCAGGTTTCTCAGAGTCCCAGCATGTCTAAAGAGTAATCTTTAATCAGGTCATTGATCAGAAGAGCTTTGGGGGAGAGGGATCTGATATTAATGAGACCGATTTTAATCCGCTTGGTACAACATTGATTTATGGCCATGGGTTGAGGCACATGATAATCAGGACTGTAGTCCAGTGAGCGAACATTAAGAGGGTCAGCAGATCTTATTAAACTGGGCTTTCGAGGTAGTCTGGTAGCAATCCTAACAGGAATGGCCAAAGGGCCAGAAAAGGGCATGTTGGAATTAAAGACAGGCCTACTTGGTGTCTGGAGGTGCATTTTGGCCTCCAACCAGTGGGGGGGACATGTGGGAGGGGACAGCAGTGTGAATGGAGGTGAGTTAATACCAGATGAACGGCAGTCTGTATGGGTCGGACTGGCCTCACATCATGACTTTTCTGAGCACCAGACCAGCGATTTCAGGGTGAGTTCCATGGAGAGGGAGAGCAAACGCGTGCCCGCCCAGTTGAGGTGAAGTCCGTCCTTTGCAAAGAGGTCACGTTGGGTCCAGAAAGCAGTGAGGTTGTCCGAGTATGGGATCCTTTTGGCTAAACAGTGTCTTTGAGCCAGATGTGAAGGTTGCGGATGCGACTGAACTGGGTGTCGGTGTAACGTGGGGAAGGAAAAGGGCCAGAGATGATGCAGGTCTTGCCAGTTGCAGTTATAGTGGTGATGAGACTGCGGAAGTGTTGCTTGAGTACCTCTGACTGTTTGAGCTTGATGTTGTTTGCCCCGATGTGGATGATGATGGAGGAGATCTGTGGGCGGGCTGCAATGAGGTTGGTGATGCGGGAATTAATGTCCAGGACCTTAGCTCCGGAGAAGGAACAGGTCTCAGCTTTGGGGATGGAGACATGGTTCACCAGGGATGAACCAACCACCAACACAGAGGGAGCGGGGAGGTTGGTGGATGGACTGGTGGGATTGGAGGAGGCTGCTCCATGAGCCCTGTCAGACTGTTGGGGACTACGGGTGTGGC